>PISX010014510.1:0-52677 GCA_004024625.1 Mellivora capensis
GACAAGGATGCCCACTCTCACCACTCTTGTTCAACATAGTATTAGAAGTCCTAGCAACAGCAATCAGACAACAAAGAGAAATAAAAGGTATCCAAATTGGCAAGGAAGAAGTCAAACTCTCTCTCTTCGCAGATGATATGATACTCTATATGGAAAACCCAAAAGACTCCACCCCCAAACTACTAGAACTCATACAGCAATTCAGTAACATGGCAGGATATAAAGTCAATGTACAGAAATCAGTGGCTTTCTTATACATTAACCACACTTCTTAATAAGGCGTTTCATTGATATGCATATCCTCGACATTTGGTATTACATGACACGACTCTCAATTCTCCCAGCCCACTTTATAAACTGGCCAAGGGTCCTATGTAGTCAGAGAAATAATGCTAAAGAGACTTTTGTTTTTACAATGTAAGTTGGAAAGTATAGACAAAATAGTCACATAGTTGAACAATGGGAGTTGAAACTCCAAGGATGCATTGAGAAGGATTATGGAGTAAAGTAAAAGTCATATCTCATTATGAACATGCAAAAATAATGAGGAAACAGTAATTAAAGTAGATCATGTACTGATAACACATGGAGAGTAGGGAACCCAATTGATTGTGGGACAGAAAAAGAAAACAACCAGGCTCACAACTCACAGAATTTGTTCTTGCTGTTCCCTTTGCTAGGAATGCTCTTCCTCAAATATCATCATCATTTATTCCCCCACTTCCTTCAGGTTTCTACTTAAATGCCACATTTTCATATACCCTGTCCCTAATCATATGTTAAATAAGCCCCCACTGCCATCACCACTGCCATCTGCACTCCTCCTTTCTCAGATTTATTTTTCATGTAGTACTTACTACAACACCCACCCACCCACCCTTGTTATATCTCTACCCACTATAGTAAAAATCACCTGAAGGTAAAGGCTTTGTTTAGTGTTTGCTACTGTGAACTCAAATGCCTAGAAGAATGCCTGGAATATAATGGGCTTAATAAAACCTTGTGAAAGGAAAGAGTGAATGAATTAAATAGAATCTGTGAGATTCTTGAGTCGTGTTAATACATAAATGGAAAATTCTGAGAACTCTGGTGGGTCCCTAGACCCAGTCTTAGTGTCCCTAAGGTAGTTTTGTACAATAGACTCTTTTAGAATTCCATGATCTCTGACTCCATTTTTTATTATAATACACATTCTATTTGATCTAGTGTGAGCAAATCTTATTATTCATAAGCAAGGAAATACGAATTAAGTACACTACAGCTTCCTAGTGACAAAATTAGGGGCAGAACCTAGATTCCATGTACAGTTGTCTAAGTGAAATACATTAAGAAAATATGCTGCAAATAGAAACATAGAACAAATTTCACAGCCAAATACAATTCATTGGTAAGATTATCCACTGGCTTGGGATATCTGTGTCTTTTATCTGATATTTTTAAGCAGATACTCAAAAGTTGAAAACATTTGTAGTAAATAAGAAATGTGTGCCTTTGCAATAACATTTGTAATTCTCCAACTCAGCAACAAGTTAAGTATATTTTTGTATTTGAATTGTCAGTGGAACAAGAGTATACCCAATGTAGAATTGATCTGTGATTTTGATGAAAATCAGAGTTTACATTGCTATTTTCATGGCTATTATCAAAGGGATTTTTGTCATGAATGCATTTTAGTTATTCAAGAATGTTTGTTAAACCAAGTTTCGTTTTTTTCTTCTGAAAATACTGTAATTCTTTTTATAACTTATTAAATTAAAGCATTATCTTCCCTAAAATGACATTGTATAGGGTGAATTCCCCTCTGAGAGGTCCAAAATCTATTCAAGTGAGATATGAATGGAATTTTCTGCCCTAAACAGGATTACAAATACATTTCTGCCTCCACTGCAAAAAGGTTCCTATTCAAATTAGGTAGGGTTTCTTTTTTTAACCCTGATATATTAAATGCATTGACATGCATTAAATACATCAAGAAGATGTTTATAAACATTACATACCCATTTACAAAAATGCATTTTATTTTCAACCTGTAGATTGGGACATATGCTTTATTCAAATAGACATGTATTTTTTCCCAAAGAATGTGATTAAAAATCAAGAAAAAATAACAAATTCTTTTTGAACCATTAAAAAAGACATCTATGTGAGAATATCAGAAATGTTACCTGCTTTCTTTCAGTCTCCATTTCTTACAAACTCTATTTATGTTTAATTAGGTTCCAATTAAGGTAATAAATATATGCCAAGGTGACACAAGAAAGATACTTTATTAAATATAAATATGGCTTAATATGTCTTTGCCTTTGTGCTTATTTATTAATTTTTTCAGTATATTTCATTTTCAGATTGGAGGGTAATATACACAAAACCTAAATAACAGTATTTCAAAGTACCAATCATTTGCTAATAGCTATTTGTACAGTTATTCATTATAATACAAATTTGCAAATTTATAGCAAACAATAATCACTTGTAAACTTAAATAAGATCTGCCTTGGTGATAAATGCAATTTTATGAAAATACTGCCTTCTTTAGGTTCTTCATAAAATGTAACATTAACTACTATCTAACATTGCATACTTTAGAAATAGAAGTACAAGACCACTTACGGAGAGGAATAATAACTGACGGCCATAACTAAAAATAATTTGTTTGAAAAAAAAAAGATTGTATTTGAAAAAACAGTGGTCATAATTATAATTTAATAGCTGTTACCCAATTATAGATGTTAGTTCAATTCTGTTTTTCCCTCAGGGACAAATATATTAGTTAACTAAGTCTTAGTCTTTACACCTAAAAAAAAAAATACATATATAGTGAAATACCTACCACTAGTCTTTAGTCTGTAATGGGAACTCTTCCTCTGAGAGAACTTCAAATTGTTGACTTTGACTTTAAGGGTTTGGTCTTCTCAATGATATACTTCAGATAAAGTAAAATCAGTGAGAGTGCCTACCTGTATTATCCATTGTCTCCTTCACATAGGAAGGGCACTTTCTCTGAAATATTTGCATTTTTGTAATTCATCAAAGTTCACTTTTATTAAAACTTCTTTTTCTTTTCTCTTTTTTCTCTTATTAAAATTAAAATATGGTTTTAATAAGCTTTTTTTTAAAAATGATAGACTTTATGATATGAAACTCTAGGAGTTTTCAGAAACTCAAGTCAAATATTTTTAGAAGAGATGTTATATGATAAATGTTAGCATTTGATCTTCAAAGGTTTTGATGAGAGCTGGTCTAATACCCCTTGGAATCCATCTATTTCTTTTGTAACCTCTTGCTGTTACGACATTTCTGCCCAAATAATCCTTCAATGATTGTTTCCTATAAGGTATTGTCCAAGAAGGTGTAATAAGCCTTGGTATTCTTGTAAAATAAATATTGTGTGATTCAATGATAAAAAGATAGCCATGGGGTCTGAAAAATCTGAGCTCAAAGTCAGATCCATTTACTAATCATACAATCCCAGACAAGAATATTTAATCTTCTTGAATCTGCTTTATTATCTTTAAAATAGAAATAATAATACATAACCCATCAGTCTGTTGTGAACATTAACTAAGATAATATACTACTATGTCCAACTCAAGCATTCTGTGAAGTTTCGTATATTGGACAGGACTCTCCAGAGAAACAGCACCAATAGGAGATTATATATATATATATACATATATATTTATGTGTGTGTGTGTATCTACATATATGTGTGTATTATATATATAGTGTATATATAGGTATATGTATATATACCTACATATATCTATAGACATAGAAAAAATAGATATATACAAAATAAAAATAAATACATACAAATATATAAATCTATACTACACATATATTAATTATAGGAAACTGCCTCATGCTATTATGGAATCTGTGAAGTTTCATGATCTGTTTGTTATCTGCAAGCTGGGCAACTAGGAAACCCAAGGGTGTAATTCAATCCTAGGGCCTAAGAACCAGAAAGTTGATCATATAAATCCTAGTTCTATTCCAAAGACCTGACAATATGGAGGGAAGGTGATGTTGTAAGTTCTGGTCTGAGTCTGAGAACCAGGAGCACGCATGTTCAAAAGCAAAGATACATGAGATGGAGAAGACAGATATTCCGGCTCAAGAAAATAGTAAATTTGCCCTTCCTTCACCTTTTTTTTTTTCCCCTTCACACCTCAAGGAATTGGATTATGTCCACTCTCATTGGTGAGGGAAATCTTTTTTATTCCGTTTACTAAATCCAATGCTAATCTCTTCCAGCAACACCTTAACAGACACCCAGACATAATGTTTTATCAGCTTCTTGAGTCCAATTGCTTTATCAGCATGCTTTAGCCCAATTAAAATGACTGACCCATAAAATTAACCATCACATTTGGTTTCTTCTCTTCTTCTACAGTTGCCTTGTGTCATAGGTCTAGATATTTGCCTATATAGTTTTTGTTTTGTTTTCATGTTCTCTGTAGTTTATAGAACTCTTAGGATATTTCCCAAAGATGTGTCTAGTCAGGGTAAAATATGTTTATCAATATTTCAAGAAAGATAAAAATCTTGTTTGAACATAAGGGTGACCAAAGAAAAGTTAGCAAGAATTTTAAGAGTCCTATGTAGCTTAGGTGTTGTAAACTAAAAATAAAACTAGGCTGGGCTCTGGTGGCTGAGGTAAAACCATCCAACTGGAAAAATAGTCTGCAATATAAAAAAGAGTAAAGCCAGAATCAAATATGTCACGATAGCTTATAGAAGGAACCAAGGGAAGAATATGGGAAAGTCAGACTTGTAAATGAAGCCAGTAAAAAGACTAGTAGCAAAATAGAAGGAAATGATGGAAATAGGTACATTCTGATGGGAGTTTGATAAAGAGCCTCATTGCCTTCCTGACTCCTTTTCCAAACCAAAGCGATTGTCCCTTTTGTTACTATGAGTTTATCTGACTTTATTAAGAAGACTTTGAAAGAAAAGAAAGTGATTGAAAGGGACCTCTTCCTGTGTAAAGTACTCATAGGTCTTAAGTCCTGGATAAGAGCAAGATAACCTGGAATTTTTACTGACTGCTCTGTATACTACTTAGCGAGTCTGTTGTAGTCCAGGAGGGGTTGAAATTAGGTTTATCCTTAATTTTCCTTCCTAGAATTAAAAGGAATTCGAAGAGGGGTCTGTGAAACCATTGCCTAGACTGCAGCATAGGCAAGTGTTTCTGACATCTTATATTTCTGTGTAGAAATGTTAGTGCTTTAACATATAACTCGGTGGTGAAACTACAGTGGAGCGCTAAGTATTTATATAATCTATAATATAAGACAGAATTGTATAGTTCAGCCTTTGTAATATGAAATAATATTACTTGTTGTAGGAAAACATAAGATGTAATTTTCAACTTTTATTTGGGTAAAGCTTTGATTCCCATTTTGAAACACAGACAAGGTCATTAGAACTGCATGATACAACTGTATTTTCAATAAAAGAACTAGTAAAATATAGCTTATAATTATTGAATTATAATTAACAGAATTAATTATAATTATAGATTTATAATTAATTTATATAATTTGTATATATTAAATATGTAAATATTGTATATATTAAATATGTAAATATGTAAATACATATGTAAATATGTAAATATAAATAATCATAAAATTATATAATTATAAATATTTATATATTTATATAAATATTTATAATTATATAAATAATTATATGATTATATAATTATATATATCTCTCTATATTATATATATATATAAAATAGATAATTATATAAATAGTTTTCTATTGGTTAAACTGAGCCTTTCATTTAACTATTGATAACATGTGAGAGTCTGTCCATTCTCACAGGATGATGGGTATATATTTCATACTCTATGATTGATTGGTTTATTATATCCAGAACATTATTATCTCTACATGACTTATAGTGAATCAAAATATTTCCATAGAGGGGGTGTATGCCTGTACTTTTCTAATCATTGATTGATTTTTCCTTTGCCTTTTCCATATTTTTATGGTAAGATTTTCTATCTAAGATGAGATACAATGGATGTGAAAACACACAAATTTTATATAAAGGGCTTGACAAATGCATACCATTATTGTTATTTTCTACAAAAATGCAAGTTATGAATTTTCTATTATTTGATTTTAAAGGTATCATGGGGCCTGGGTGGTGCAGTTGGCTAAACATCTGATTCTTGGTTTCTGCTCATGGTCTCAGGGTCATGAGATCAAGCCCCAGGTCAGTCTCTGGTCATCATGGAGTCTGCTTAGAGTTTCTTTCTGCCTCTCCCTCTGTTCCTCCTCCCTGTGCTCTCTTGCTCTCTCTCAAATAAATAAATCTTTATGGGGTACATGGGTGGCTCAGTCAGTTAAGTATCTGCCTTCAGCTCAGATAATGATCACAGGGTCTGGGGTCAAGCCATGCATTGGGCTCCCTGGTCACCTGAGAACCTGCTTCTCCCTCTGCTGTATCTTGTGCTTTTTTGTTCTATAAAATAAATACATGAAATCTTAAAAAAATAAATATTTAAATATAGCATAGAAATTCGGTGGGCGGGGATTCCATTAATCACCATTTCATTTTTCCACATTTTATCCATTCTCTTATGCCTATCACAAATTCCTTATTTTACCTTCCCTGACTTTTTATTACTACCAGGATTCCAATAAATAAATGTTCAGAAAATCAGAAAGAAAAACTAGTAAATTATTATGGATTCTGATATGTCAGGCTAAGGCATAGTGCAAAAAAATTATGAATTCCATACATTCCTGCATTCGCATCCTATTGGGATGTAATGTTATTCCCATCAAGATACAGAATCTTTTTCTCCATCTCGTGAATCTCAGGTTGACTGTTAACTGTTGTGTTAACAGGATATATGCATGTTGGCACTTACTCTCTTATGCACTGATTGAACCCTGAGAGGGTGAGGTAAGGAAGCTTAGACTAGCTTGTTGGAGAATGAAAGACTATGTAGTGTAGAGACAAACCATCCTAGATAAACCCACCAACCAGTCTGACAACTTCCAAAAATGTAAGTGAGCTCTCAGAGCTGGCTGAAATAAAAAAAAAAACAACTGCCCAGTCAACCTAAAGAAGTATTAGAAATTATAAATGTTGTCATTCAATGTTTTGAGATAATTCATTGTACAGAAAAAGTTTACTAATTCAGAGAATAGTACATAACACTCCTGAGAGTGTTAATTACTTTATTCAATTAAAGCATCTTATGTTGAAAAGAGAAGATAAAGGAAGAGTTTAAGAGTAGTAAGATGAAATGATGCTTCCTATTATCTTCTTAAATGATGCTTGGTGAATAGGAACTTTAAAGAGTCTCTGTTCCATGGAAATTTATAAGAAGCATCTTTAGTGAACTCATAAAAAGTATATTAGACCAGTGAGGAAGAGGGAATATCAGGACTGTTGAAATGATCTGTAGAATAAATGTTTTGTTCTGTGTTTATCTTCCCAAATAAAAGAATGACTTTTTATATGTAACATATGCAAATTGATCTTTCTATAGAAGAGAAGTGGAAAAAACTCATGGGATGCATATTTATGCTCTAGTTCAGCTTCAAAGTTGACAAATATTAATTCAAGAGGAAAAAGTTAGTAATTTTTGGAGGAACTAGTCAAAATGAATGACAACAGTTCATTGGAAAAATAGTGTGGTATTATTGAAAGAATAGATAAATAGATCATTGGAACAGATAGATAACCCAGAAATAGGCCCACATAAGTATAGTCAACTGGTCTTTGAAAAGGGAACAGAGGTAATACAGTGGAGAGAGTATGTACAGTTCTGTTAATCACAATTTTTTCCCTCGGGTCCTAGAACCCTAACTTTCCTAACTGTAAAAGGGAATGTATTGCTTTATATAACTCAGAAGTCTATGGATGTAGCTGTATTCAGGAATGGCTGCATTAGGGACTCAAATATTCAATATTTCTCTCATTTTTCAGCTCAGTTTTATGCTCTTTTACATACATTCTTCAAAAATTCATAAAACACAATACTTACTGCTGGAAATCTAATATAAGTGAATTTCCAACTAAAATTCTGAAATGGAGTTTTGATATCCTGATATATGTCACAGGCACTCCCCAGGAGTAGGTTTAGCAGCTCAACTGAATAACATGGACTAAAAGTAGAGGAAGGGAAATTGCCCAAAGGACAATCAAAGATAGAAGAATGGGTATTCTACATCCAAACAAAAATATTGACTACAGGCATTCTAAAACAGGTTGAAATATATTTAGAGGTAAAGATAAAAATAAAACACATGACAAGAATCAAACCCAAATTTGTCATAGCCGCTTTCCTTCAGGGGACCTACAAAGAAAACAAAGGAGATTAAATGGACTTTCATTACCTCACTGTACTTAGGCATCAATTATGATATTAAATTTTAGTGAACAGAAGTTAACCCCTACGAGAACTCCTTTTACCTAAGATTTGTCTTAGCTCAGATGTCTCACTCTAAATCTTACTCTCTTAACTCACACTTAAAGGTGTGAAAAAATGACTCTACACTAGAGAGCATGCTAGCCAGCAAGAAGTAAAATAAATCACAAGAACCCAGAGAATGTTTTCAGTAACTAGAGGTAAAGAATTCCATATATTCTGAAACCAGGGAAGAGGGCACATTCTCCAATTTGTTTCACCTTACTAGCTAAGTAAGAGGAGAAAGAGTGGGGGAGAGGAATATGCATATATATACAAGATCCATGTCTTTTTATTTTATTTTTTTATACTTGGGCACAACACAGAGGAAGTACCAGTCTCCACTGGGATTATAGCCCAATGGCATAGAATCAGCTTTGACCAATACACAAGGGTAATCTTATTTTTCAGTGAGATTAAGTATGGAGTATAGTTTAGAATATAAATTCTTTTCCTAAAAACCAAAAACATCAATTTCAGATTTTTTTTCAAACAATATTCTATACCTTTATGATTTTGCAGTTTAAATTATTTCACTAAAAAACTTTGTAATGTAAAGCTTCCATTTCCTTCACTATTAGTGAGTCAACAGATACAACACACAGACATATCATATGAAGAAATTTAGATAACAAGATCATTTTAGACTATTACATAGTTAAGACTGAATTGGAAAATTACAAAAAAGAAGAAAGCCAAACCATCATGGTCTCTGCTAACATCAGGAACAACAGCATTGTGCACTATTGCCACTTCTATTCAACATTGTGCAAGAGGTTTTGGTAAGGACAATTGGACAACAATATGAAATAAGAGACATTTTGGTTTGATGAGTAAAGCTGTCTACATTCAAAGATGATGTGCTAAGGTATTTTGAAAATGCTAAAGAGTGTATAAATAATTATTAGAACTAATAGTGAGCAAGGTGGCAGGATAAAGAACCATTACCAAGCATCAGTTGTATTTCCATACACTAGCAATGAACAATTCAAAAATGAATTTAGAAAAACAATTCCATTTACAATAGAGTCAAAAAGTATAAAAAATTAGGAATAAATTAACAAAGGGTTTTAAAGACATGTATACTGAAAACTAAAAACATTATTGAAAGAAATGAAGAAAGTACTAGATAAATGGAGTGAACTCCATATTCATGAATTCAAAGAATGTTTGAATTCTTGAATATTTAAATTTATTGTTAAAAGGACAATACTCCCCAAATTTGTATACAGATTTCACTCAAACCTCATCAAAATACTGCCTTTGGGAGGAAATTGACAAGCTGATCCTAAAATTTATATGGAAATGCAGTGGACTGAGAATAGCCAAAACAATATTGAAAAAGAGGAACAAAACTGGATGATTTATGCTTTTCAATTTCAAAACTTAGTATAAAGGGGCAGTAATCAAGATAGTTATAATACTGGCAGAGGGATAAACATATAGGTATATGTCTGTGGATAGAGTCCAGAAATAAACTCTTCTATTTGTAGTGAACTGATATTTAAGAAGGGTGTCAAGACAAATCAATGGTGGGAAACAAAATTGTTTAAAACAAATGTATACACACAAAACAATGAATTTGGACACCTACCTCACATATATGAAGTTAAAACAAATAGATCAATGACTTAAACATAAGAGCTAAAACTATAATACTCATTCAGCAATTAATTCTAAGATACGACCACAAAGCACCATTAACAAAAGGAAAAAAATAGATAAATTGGATTTGATCAAAATTCAAAACATTTGTGCACTGAAGAGCAACATACAGTAGGTGGAAAAAAAACAGAAGGAGAGAAATATTTATAAATTATATATCTGATAAGGGACCGGTCTCCAGATATAAATAACTGGATCTCAACAATGTAAAGACAAATGAGTTAAAATTTGGGCAAAAGATTTACATAGGTATTTCTCTGAAGAAATACAAATAACCAATTAGCACATGAACGAAGATTAACATCCTGGGTCACTAAGAATGCAATCAAAACTATAATGAGAAACAACTTCATGTCTCCTGGAGTGATGTTAATAAAAAAGACAATAACAAGTGTGGATAAGGATGTGGAGACACTGTAACCTTCACTGGTTACTGATGAATATGAAAAATGGGGCAACTACTTAGGCACACTGTTTGGTAGTTCCTCAAAATGTTAAGTATATAGTTACATGAGACCCAGCAATTCCATTCCTAGATATATATCGAAAAGAAATGAAAACATTGTCCACTCAAGAGTTTGCAAATGAATATTCCTAATAGCAATTTTCATAATATCCAAAAAGTAGAAACAGCTCAGATGTCAGATAAACAAAATGTGGTCTATTTACAATGATATATTATTGGATAATGAAAATAAAGTAATGACACATACTACAACATGGTTGGGCCTTGAAAACATGACACATGAAAGATGCCAGTCACAAAAGATCACATATTCTGTGATTCTGATTATAAAAAATGTCTAGAATAGGAAAATCTTCAGAGACAGAAAGTAGTTTAGCTGTTGTTAGGGCTTGTGGCAGGGGGGGTGGAGGAAATGGGAAGATATTGCTAATGAGTACAGGATCTCTCTTTGGAGTGATAAAATATTCTAAACTTAGTGTTCATGGCTGCACAACTATGAATATACTGAAAAACACTTTATGCTTTAATAGTTGAATTTTAAGGTATATGAATTATATCTCAATAAAGCTATTATAGCATATATAATTGAATAAAAAATTGCTATGATAAAAGCCAAGTCCAGCTTAAAAAAAAAACCAAAAATTTATTTAAAAAAGGAGAGTGATTGAAATAAAAACTCAGTAAGTATGCTAAGCCAATGTCTCTGAAGCAAGAACCATTGCCTCAGAAAATCAAATTGAGAAAAATTCCTCAAAATAGAGTGAAATATATAAATATAAAAATGTGCACATGTATGTACATATTTATAGGTATATAAATATATAAAAATATATAACTATATGGAAGAGTGTTTAAGAGACTCAAGAATTTGAGAATTGTCTAATTTAAGAGATGTGAGAAGTTCCAACGTTATGTTGAACAAGATTTTCAATGGAGAATATTTCGATATGTGGAGAGACAATATTTGAAATCTGTGGTTGAGAATTTTTCATAATAAGAGAACTACATGAACATTCACTTTGAAGAAGCAAAATGAGATGTGAATTGGACTGGTAACAATAGATACATACCTAGACACAATAGTGCAACTGAACAGAGAAGGTCAGGGGAAAATAAAGAAACAGAAAGAAATGACTCATTACCCAAAAGGGTAAATGACTTCTCAGTGGCAACAGTGGAGGTTAGAAGGATTCAGAATAATAGCCTCAAAGTGATGATGAAAAATAACTGTCAACTTACATATCTATATTCAGCAAAATTACCTTTTACCAGATCCACATTTAAAAGAACAAGAAAACTCTAGAATAGGGTGATACACAAAATAATTGGTAGACATGTGAATAAAACAAAAAAAAAGATTTGATTATACTAAGTAATAACTATGACAAAGACTAATTTGAGGACTATAACAATAAATGAACAAAAATACAGGCTGACAATTACATTTGGGATGAGGGTGCCATTGAAATTCAAGCTCTAATGCTCTTGTATAATAAGGATGGGGAAAGAGAGAAGAAGGAGATTTGGGTGTCAGAAATGTACACATTAGTATCCCTGGTCTGTCACAAATTAACTTCTCTTTGCTTTCATGCCTACTCTAGATTCTAAAACTGGTAGGGAGTCAATAGATTTTAATGAGTGTGGACTTTAATTCACTTAACATTTGCATTTCAATAACATTTCAATCTGTTAAAGAAGAAAAACACAACAAAAAGAAACCAGCAAGAACAACATGAACAACAACAAAGAGACATAATTATGACTTTCATTACCAGGGTTCCTCAAGCAGAGCTAGTTCCCACAAGATTGCTCTGAGTCCTATTGTTTAGGCAGTTGAGTACACTGGAGAATCCAAATTGTGGCCACAAAAAGGAGTTACAGTCATAACTTATGACTGGACTAAGCATGAAGACTTTGGCAATGTTAATAAAAGGAACATCAGTGGGGCACCTGGGTGGCTCAGTGGTTTAAGCCTCTGCCTTCAGCTCAGGTCATGATCTCAGGGTCCTGGGATCAAGCTCCATGTTGGGCTCTCTGCTCAGCAGGGAGCCTGCTTCTCCCTCTCTCTCTGCCTGCTTTTCTGCCTACTTGTGATCTCTCTCTCTCTGTCAAATAAATAAAAAAAAAAATTTAAAAAAAAAACATCAGTAATAAGATAAAATACTCAATAGATTGGAGCTCATTAGCATGAAGGCTGTAATATGGATAGGGACCAACAATCCAGGGAAGAGTGTGTTGGAATCCCATTTTTAGTAGTGCTGGTCATACACTACAAGAGCTAGACATGGGGTTTGAAGTACACAGAGAGTCAGAGCTCAGTGTCTCTGTGGTGTTATGACATGCCTCATCATCTGCTTCCAATAATTTTTATTCCAAGTAATTAGACCCAATTGTTGCCCAAATGTAAACTAATAATTTTCCCACCAATCCTCCATTAATCCCTGGAACTTCTCTCCTTAACACAAGAAAGGTTTCCACTCATAAAATTTTTTCAAGTCTAGAACTGAATAAAAGCTCTCATTGTGGAATGTTGAAAAGCTTTTCATCTGGTATAATTCTGCTGGTTATGCTAACCTTCTACCAGAACTTGATTCTCTGGAACTCATATCTGGTATGGTTTTTAAAACTCCAGTCCTCAGAATACACTGTGTCTAGCCTCTTATTTGGTGATTTTGGTGTCAATCACCCCCAAGGTTGCAGTGTACTCCTCCAAATATCTCTAAATATCTCTGTGTTTAATTCTTCAGCCTAGGGAGGGAAACTTGAGGACTGAGGAGAATTGACTATGGATGAGTGGCGTCAGCACAAACCAGATGTTTGAAAATAGTTCACTAGTAGCAAAGGGACTTTTTTCATTGGTACAAATATTATTTGTCTTGGTTGAAGAGCAGACAGTTGCTGAAGGATATAAGGACTTTTAATCTGATAGACTGTTAAAACTTCATTAATTGTGGTTTATTAAACAAACATATTTTTCTTGCAAGTTCCATTCATTTTTGAGGTGGTTCAGAATCCAGTTAAAAAAATAATGAACAGTCCTACAACTCAGCCCTGCATGAGAAGGTTTTTCCGAAGGTATTCAGGAAATAGCGTTGGAGGTTACGATCTAGTGTGAGTTGAAGAGAAAGCTTCCTGAAGGAGGTGATGTCCAAGATGAGAAAGCAAGTTGAGAACTGGCTGTAATTGTTCAGGATAAGAAAGAGAGGAAGGAAATTTCAGGCTTGTCTTAAAGTAAACTTATAAGAGAAGGGATATATAAAAGTAAAGAAACAGTTTAAGAAAATAGTTAAAAAGTCAGGAGGTAGGATAAAGATTTGTTTACTTGTAGCCAGATAAAGAGAAAAGAAAGAACAAAAATGTAAAGTTTTTTTTTTCTTTTCTTCCTTTCTTTTTTTTTGCCAAGTTATTTGCACTGCTGGCTTTAAAATTAGAATGTAACCAATTCTTTACTAAATTGATAGAGGTAGTTGCTTGAGATCTATAGTAACACAATCCAAATCTTTTGGACAGTTATGATTCTGCTGCAGTTGAACTTGGGCTAATTAAAAACAATAGCTGCCAGCAAATTCATTAATCCTGATCTGTTTATAGATCCATTTTGAGGAATGATCATTTATTATCTTAAGACCCTGTGCCTTCTGATAAGTATTATTATGTAAAAATATGGACAGAGAGTGCCCATTGGCAAGAACTGTTAATCTTTTCAATTTACACTTGGAGAACCTGTAAAAACCAAGCACATTATCCCTCATTGAGAGGCAGGAATGACAAGTTGGTTAAACCAAGGAGACCTCTGTATAAATTAACAGATGTTTTAGTTGAAAATAGAAGTTGTCAACATGACCTTAATTAATGAATTTGTTAATAGTTGTTCCCAGAATGAGGTAATATGCCAAGTTCTAACCTAGGTATAGAGGAATAAATGCAGGCTTTAAAGTTAGACTCAAACTGAAATGCCAGCTTGGACCTCATGATTTTTATGGTCTTAAGCAAGTCATCAGGTTAACTAGGGCGTGAGAATCATATTTCCACATAGGGTGCATTTAACTAGAATTTGGCATCTAATGGTGCTCAGTGAAAATATGTCTTTATTAAGTCAAGTGCATTCTCTTTATTTGAGGAATGTGTGGGTTCAATCCTGTGTATACATGTGTGCTTGAATATATGAACTAGAGTGATAGAAGTATTGTTTCTTGACTTACTGGCTAAATCTCCTATGTATAAATTATAAGGTAATTCCAACTGTGCTTTCTAACTACTAAAAAAGGGGGAAAAAGAAGTCCAGAAAAAAGGACGTTAAACTGATTCTCATATTGAAATCATCACATAGGTACAGATCACACAGCTTCTAAATGAATTATATCTAATAGATTCATCCAGTGAGATTCCTCATTTAGTTATCTTGGCATAGGCTTTATCACTCATTTATTGTAACAGGCATCCTGGGAGTTCCATTGCTAGGCTTTATTGAGACTTCTGTAGATCAGGTGGACTTTTGCTATATCTACTTAAAAGAAATCACAAGCCAAATCATAATATGGCTCAGAGGCTTTTATTATTATTGTTAATATTATTATCATCCCTAAAATAAATAAATATTATTATCATCCCTTTTATTTTTAAAGAAAATGTTAGACCTGATGGACGCTTTTCTCCTCTCACATGATTTTGTGTTTTCCTTAAATTGTACAGGAAGATTTCAGTCCTAGGCCCTAGTTTTGTTCCAAGTCTTTTAGGAACTATTATCTCATTCAGAGCTTCTCTCAGCATTTTCTTGAGCATCATTACCTTCAAGTTAGCTGTAGTCTTATTACTTACTTTGGTCAACAAAATATGTGAGACTTATCATGTCAAGAGAGCAACGCTTAAGAGCCAATATATGAATTGCCATATTCCTGTCTTCCTGCCATGGTGATCATCCAAATGGTCGATATGCCATACTATGTGTGCGTACCTGGTACATAGTGCAGGTAAGATTGTTGTGTTCAGCTATTACAATGTGTATATTGTTTGTTACTATGTTATAACCTAATCTATCCTGACTGAAGTTTATGCTAACCATCAGTTTCGTGATGACATGCCTTGGTCATGCCAGAACATTAGGAAACCATGCACAGATACATAGACTTTTTAATACCAGGAAAGACGTGCTTCTATTGCAGTATATTCTGGTATGTAAACCAAGTACATTTATACCTTTGTAAGCAAAGAATCCATGAAATTCATCATGCTAACAGTGTGTTTCAATAATAGGAACTTCCCCACCATAGCACTTTTCTTAAATGATATGGTATTTATTTTATGATATTCTTAGTTGGAATGAAAATCTAATGAGTGAGGAATTTTTTGCTTTGCTCACTTAAAAAAAAAAAGACATATTTATTTGAGAGAGACAGAAACAGAGAAAATGAGCAAGAATAGATGGGGGTAAGGAATAGATATAGAATCTCAAGCAGACTCCCCACTGAGTGGCGAGCCCATTGTGGGGTGCTTGATCTCGTGACCCTGAAATCACGACCTGAGCTGAAATCAGGAATCGGATCACTTAACTGACTGAGCCACGCAGGAACACCTTTTGGCTCACTTTTTATTTTTTTAATTTTTTCATTTGTGTACTAGGCAAATAACTTTATTAACCTTGTTTAAAACTTTATTCCCAGACTGCTTCAGCTTAATGAGCTGCAGAGGATGAATTATGTATAAGCAAAAACTGAAAAGAACTGCAGTGTCCAAGGGGCTTGGACTTAAAAATATTAGAGATCTAGATTTTATCAGATCCATGAAGAATATTTTAAAAAGCAGTCATAATATAAAATAACCATGCCTGTGTGGCTCAGTTGGGTAAGCAACTGCCTTCAGCTTATGTCGTGATCCCAGGGTCCCAAGATCAAGTTCTGCATTGGACTCCCTGTTCAGTGAAGAGTCTGCTTCTCCCTTTCCCTCTGCCCCTACTTGTGCTTGCTGTCCCTCTCTAGTGCTCTCTCTCTCAAATAAATAAATGAAATCTTAAAAAAAAAAAAGCTACTCTTAGTAATTTCCTCAAGTTTTATCTTCTTCAGAAGTTGACTCAATTTGTTTGCTTTATTCTTGGGAGCTTTATCAAAAATCTCCACAAGATCTGAAACTTCATCATCCTCCTCCTCTCTGGGAGTAAGTGGTGTTTTCTTCCTCTCCCCCCCTTTAAAGGTTTAGAGGCTTTATATGTTTATTTTTTATTTTTTCCAGTTTTTATTTAAATTCCAGTAAGTAGTGCTTTTGCATCCACAGATTGGGCAGAGCTTCAGCCAGTCTTCTCAAACTAGTTGGACTATCTGCACCAGCTTGGTTTGAGATCATGGGTAGCATTTCTGGCAGCTGCTTTGCCCTTAAGTGGCCTGGAATGGTGAAAGTGTTCGCTGCCCTGGATGCCTGAACTGTAGGGTTGTTAAAGTTGATCATTCTTCCTTGGTTCATGAATATATTCACTTCTTTAATACCAGAGATATTACTTAGCCCTAACTTCTTTAAGGTGAGCTGAAGTTTTCCATCACTGGCGATAGCCAATGCACAGTTCTTTCAATGCACAATTCCTTTCCCACTACTGAGCACTTGTGCTTATAGATTGGCAAGTTTCTCTAGGTTCATGATAGTTTTTTTCATCTTGTTGGGACAGAAATGGGACCACAGGGAGGACTAGGGTTGGCGCTCTGGGGTGGTCTCGGGCAGATGAGCTGAGATTAGGTGTGCACATGCCTGTTTTATTCACTTTTTAAATACCTCCTACCTAGTAGTTGCCTCGCACAGAATAATTAATATTTAATTAATTCAAGTATGTCATTTTCACTGTAAGGTATTGTTCATTGTTTGACAGTGCCCTATGATAACCTCTGGGAGAATTTTTCTGGACTAAGTGCCGTGAATATTACTAAGTCGTCTAAATATCTGGTGTCATTTTTGACACATTTGAATCATAGAAACTGTTTTTTTCTTTTCTTCCTGGCTAATAGAAATTCAATCCATTTGAGATTCTCTTCTTGCAATTGATGTACATATTATGTGGTTAAACCATGAAATAAATTTATGTTCTTTTGTTTGAACATTTTTCTTTTTGCTTTTTCTTACCTAATATAATTTAGTTGCATTGTATTATTTTTATAGATTTTAAATACCCACAAAATATATATCTACATTTATGTAAACCATGTTTTGACATTTTTCTTAATAGATATATTAACTCTTTTTATAATGACCAGTTATTTTACTGTACTTTGAAGCTTTATTCAAATATTTTAAAATATAGAAAACCCATTGTACTTTAATTGTGAAAGTGTTAGGGCTGTTAGACCATATCATCTAGCTATAAGGTTTTAAGTAGCAAGGGCAATTTAGTCCTAGTGAAATTGCTCACCGCTTCAAGGCACCTAATTAGAAATTAAAATACCTAGTTTTTTTTTTTAATTCCTCTCCAGCTCTATCTCAGCATATTTTAATCTGAACTATATTTCTTTGTTAAATATGATTACTGAGCAATGACAGAACTCATGGTCATTCATTGCTCAGTCATTACCAGTTTTCATTTATAGTTGAAATGAATACTTTCCTCAATTATATTTTTTAATCAATCCCAATCCTTTCTTTTTTATATAAGAGATATTAAGCCTTGAGAAAATTTCTGCAGAGTAATAAAACCTGTTAGATTAGATTAATATACATGGGCTGCTCAACTATTATTAATTTAGACAGACTTTCATTTTTCCCTTTTTGATTACACAGGACATTGATTTATGATACATGAAATAACCAAATTGCACTTTTGAAATTTGAAATTCTAGAGTTCTCCCTACGTTATTGGCCTTGAACTCAGCTATTTTGTCCTTTAAATTATAAAATATATGCCCTTTTTGATTGAAAGGTATATATTGCCTTGTGCAGCAAGTATATTAACTCAATGTTTGCCTGAGATTAATGGGTCATTATTAATGTCATTAATGTGCTATTGAATCACAATAGAACATAGCATATCATAAAACCTTTTATAATTTCTTCATTAGCCTCACTGTAGTGTACCTACAATGCCTAGAATACCATTTTTTAGCTTGTTTTGTTGCTTATGTCTTTTGAGTTTTTGTCCCAAGTCTAGAAAGAAAAGATACTGATAATGCCTAAATATGAGTACTGCTAGAAGAGTATAGACTTTTAGTTTATTTTGCCCTGGTGGAGTGTGGGTACTCAGCATATTTAAGATGCAGAGATTACTAGGGAGAACTCATTTGGTAAAATTGCCTGAACTGGGAGAATACATGGGGAAATGGCAGGACAATGCCAGACAGACTAATACTTACTTTTTTCCCACAAGCACATCTGGATATCCTAAAGTCTGAGGGTAGAAGTCTTTTGGGTTTACTCAGTCAGGACAGCATTTTTTCCCCTCTCTCAGCATATGATTAAAAAAGGAAAAAAAAAAAAAGAAATCTCTTCTAAAATATGTTGGACTCATAGTCCATCAGTAGCCACAGATATTGGCTCCTACAGGCTTGCCAGGTTAATGCCCAAATTCCTTGGCAGGCATGTGCAAAACACATGGCAGTGAAGTCCCCAAATTTCATGCAACTAATAGTATTAAGTACCTTTTTTCTATCACAGGCACTGGTGATAGTATAGGATAGTATAAAGAACTATAGAGGTACAGCCTCTATTCTTATGAAATCTGCACTTCAGTGGGTTGGAAAAGAGAAGGTTTTAAGCAATTCATTAATTGGATAATCCAATAAATAAATTTGGAAACGTGCAAGATGTTACAGTAACTAACAAATGAGGAAGCCGAACCTAATTCTGGAGGGCAGCAGAGACTTCTTGCGTCAGGTGTAAAGCATACACACATGAAAGGTCACGAGTCAGAAGAGTCTGATAAATTCCAAGAACTGTGGTAGAACTACTGTGGGTGAATCTCCATTAGAAGGCAAGAGAGTGAAAAGCACAAGAAGTTACTCTTGTGGTAGGCTGAGCCCAGATCCTGCAAGGTTTTAAGGCCATGCTATAGATGTTGATTTTGTCTTAATGCTAATGAAACCCAAAATCTGTGGAGATATTAGGACCCATTCAACATGATGAAGAGCAGATCAGGCATGGAGGGATACGGGTTCCTATTCTTTCAGCTTTGATGTAGAGATTACAAATATTCTGAGACTTCTTTATAAGTAGTAGCTTATTTGAGTCAAAATCATTAAAGGTCAGACTAAAAGTACAAACAGATCTCTCTAAGAGACTTTTAAGTCCACCATTAGAGTTGACCCTTATCAGCATAAACATCAGTTTGAGTTTGATGTATAAAAGTCCAGTGTTGGAGCAATATATACAAACTAGGAGAAAATGTTTTGGAAATAATAAGAGCATGCAGTGTCCTAAGTTTCAAGTTTCTCCATTTCTTTGTAGTGTCCATAAAGCAGTCTAGCTTGTAAAACTTCCCTTGGCTTTTTGGTGTGTCTTGCTTTGCCCTAATGTGGCAGAACATAATAGTCACAAGTATGAAAGGCTCTTTTACATTAAATTACACAGAATAAATTTCCCTGCTCAGAAGATGATAGCAGCTGATTTATTCAATTTGGTTGCAGAAGATTCTAACATTAAATCTGAAGCTACCACGTGATCTAACTTTGAAGATTACAGTGATGATAATGCGGCTTCTAGTGAACTAAATGAGTGTTTATGGCTTTTTCTTTTCTGTGTTCATTGTTGTTGCTGCTGCTACTCCTGCTGATGCTGGTTTTGGTGTGTGGCTTTCTCAGTAACGTTTGCTTTAAAAACAGAAACAAAATAAATGTACATGCAAATCAGTAAAATTCCTTAAAGCCTTATATTTCTATAGGACTGACAGTGATGTTTAATAGACTACTTGCTTTTTGGTGCCAAGTTTTAGTTTTGCTACCCAGTATAAACCTCTTTTTAAAACTTCCTTGAATTTGAAATGATACCAGTCATGGGTAATTAGATTCCCTTTCAGAACACTCTGTATCTCCTTAATTGATACATGTATTTTATATAATGTCTATATGATTCCTACCATTTATCATATTTCTGTCAAGTTAAATCCTATATTTTTCTGTTTTACTCTTCTTTCTAGGAAGCGAACTTATGATTTCTACAAAATTTCAAGTATATTAGGTTCTCATATCTATCTTATTTTATAAACTATTTTTAGACTTACTCTGAGTTGTTATTTTCCTCTTCAAAATTTAAATTCTCAACAAGAAACTTTGTTAAATTATCCTTTAGTTTTCCACAAATGTATAAATTTAGCTTATTTAAACCATTACTAATTGATTACAATTTTTTACTCAGAAATGATATTTACCAAACATACATTTAATAGAACAATAAGGAGAATTATGGGCTTACTGGCCTCAGATATGAAGTCACCATGCATTAGAGCAATTAGGAGAGTGGGCTTCCTCCTCTTCAGCTGGAATGAATGAATGAAACTCAGTTTCCTACAGGACCAAGTTGTGCCTTTTCTTCAGAAGCTTGAATATAAATTTTCATAAGGATCTGGAAAGCTAGGTTTAAAATACTCAGAAAATTCTCCTTGCAGCTAAAATTGAGATATAGATTGCTTGATGCTTAAGTCCTCCCTGTTTATCCGTGTTTATCTTTATTAAGATTAAAGTATGTTTCTTTATTTATACTATAAATTGGCAAATTGTAAGAGGGCCTTGTCCCTCCTCGGAGACACTACCCCATTGGCCACTGCAAGTCTCTTCCTGGGACGATGATAATATGGTGAATCATGGGTCTTCTCTTTCTCTTGTTTGGCTTTCAGGCTTTCCTTACAAAGCCTGTTGCTTAACCTGTAGTGAATGACGTTGTGATATTTACCTTTATTGACTTTACTACAATCCTGATGCAGGACTTTTTGTAACACTTCTGATTATTCTTCTAAATAACAAAAAAGAGGTAAATAACAAATACAGCATTTTATTATACTTGAAATACCAGGAAATTTGCCAAGCATTCTTGTGTTTTATTTTAATTAATTATTCTCTTCCTTTTATTATTATTATTTATTTATTTTTTATTTTAGTTTTGCTGTAGTTACAACATAGAGTTATGTTAGTTTTCGGTGTACAATACAATGATTTTTCAGTTCCGTATATTGCTCACTGCTCCTCAAAATTAAGTGTACTCGTAATCCCCTCACCTATTTCACCCATCCTCCTACCCACTAATTAATCAATTTGATGGAACTTTAATAACCCCATTTTACAGATGAGAAGACTGAAAATTTAAGAACCTAAATGTCTTGCCTAGTGTCACATAGGTAGTTAATATAGAGCTCATTCACATCTGAGTTTGGACGAAACACACTTCTTTCTCTTCTGAAACTGGCAGAAAGGGAGTGATCAAGATCACTCCGAAGGAGTAGGAAGCAGGTGTGCTGGAATTAAGGATGTAGGGAAGAGGGGAAATGGAAGCTGCAAGCAAAGATTAGAGCTTTAAGATTTCGAACTTGAAAAGTCTGTAATGTCCTTTTCAGGTCTACTTCATGTCAAGTTTGTCAAGTTCAAATAGACTTGGAAAGTCTATTTCAAGTCCATTTTGGACTTGAAAGCTGATAGCTGAAGAGGAGATAGGGTGAAGCTTATTTTCATATGATATTAGGAGAAGCTTTGTAACTAGGGCATTGTATGAGTTGTTCAAAAACATGTCTTAATTTCAGAATGAAGGCTTAAAATGAAAAGTATAACTAGTCCTGCTTACTAGTTTATCTGTAGAACTAAAGGCATTGGTAAGATATTGATAGTGAGAATTAGGAACAGAAATACAAAGTATGGTGATGGGCATACAAGTCAAAATAGGAGGTATATGGGCATGTTGGTGCAAAATTAATGACCTAGAATTGGCAATAAGGTGATAAGTGAATATTCAGACGATGTCTGGCCTCTGAGATAAACAGAGGATGGAAGAATTTAAAAATTGCCTAAAATACAGAAACTGTGAATGAGATCCAGGAATCAGTTATGTGAAGAGGTTGGCAAAAATTTCTGGGTAATGGTTGAACATGTACTAGTTCTTAACCACATGGAAAGAGTCAGTATTCTGATAAGCAGTAGAAGAGAGACTCGGGGGGATGGAATGCGAAGTTCCCTGGAGGATAGTGAGAAGAGAAGAATACATTCTGTTACTTACTTTAAAGAGGACATTTTTGAGCAAAATTCATAGGATCTGTATAGCTGAGAGTTCCTACTTAACTTTCCAATATTTCATTAATAGAAGTTTCTAAAGTCACTATTAAACTCAGTTCTGTAATAAATAAAATCTAAGTAAACTTTAAAAACCATCATAGGTTATTATTTTAACTTTGGATTAATATATAACTTTCTTGGCTCTGATACTTTAACAAGGAATTATAGGTCATAATCAAATCAATATTAACCAAACTGGATGAATCTTCTAATAATACATTTAAAAATTTGTTATTTGTTGAAAGCAAATTTGTCTATCTCCAGGCTAATAACATCATATAAATATATATATTTCACATCTAGAAAATTACTTTTCTTCTACATCTCAGGAAGTTTCAGTAAGAATTGAGATCAGCTGCATAGCAGATACATTAATTTTGCCTGCTTTTGGCTTGATATCTGAATTAACTGTAAAGAATTGATATGGCTGGGCAACAGAAGTTATCTGGAATGATATTTTTGGAGGACCACATGTATCTTTCTTGAATGGATTTATTGCATTCTGTGAGAACTTTCTTCTTTGAGGTTCATTTTAAACAAAAGGGAAGAACCTATAGTAACATCCAATAAAACAAACAAAAAGTAATATTGAAAAAAAAAGCCAGTTCAAAAGGTAGCAGTGATTGTGCCCGGACCATTAACAGACCAATACAAGGAGTGATGACCTTGTGAAGTTTGTTGGTGATGAGGTCATAAAATGTGACAAAAAGAGATTGCAGTTTTTATTGTTCCATTGATTTCACCTTTTCCCTTTTCGATATGAAGTTGGCTAAAAGACTTTATTTTGTTACTCACTGAGTCTAGGGAGTGTGCAGAGAGAATGATTTCAGCTTCTAATGGTGCTAACTACGTTTAGAGGTGGTCAAGCAAGTTTACATGAAGAGAGAACTAAGCTGAAACTTGCATCTTGCAATAAATCTGGGATGTATGATGAAAATTGTAATAGTCATCATTAGATAATATGTAAACATCAAGAGCAGATGGGCTTTCAGAAAACAAAGAACTTATTTTCAGGAAATTGACTATATAAAGAGACTATATAAAGAAAGGCAAATATAGAACATTATTAGTGTCATAGAAGTGATATTTTGTGGGTTTTTTTTTACATATTTCCATTTTGTTACATCTGTTCAGGTTTTCTGATCTCAATCTATGCTCAACTTGTGACACAGACTTGGTATAATAAATACTAAGATAAAAAAGTAAGTAGGGATCATTTCAGGCTTTATTTTTTACTTTTATAAACTTTCTACTAATTGACCAATATTTTATTTAATACAATATGACTTTGAACTTCAAGATTCCATTGTTTAAGATATAGAACAAATTTCCAAACATTTTTTTTCTTATTGTTAACTTGCAGTGAGCCAGTAGGACTTTATAGAGTAAAATTTTAGAAATTGAATTAAAATGCAATGGTTATGTAGAAGACTCTGTATACTCTCCTGGGGTAGAATCAGTGAGGAAATATTACAACTGTTTAATCTTGAGAAAGTCATTTAATTTTTCTGACTATTTACTCATGTGTAAAATGAGAGAATAAACTGGCTTTCCAGATCAAACATACTGTGTTTCTGTGATATGTGATGCACGGGTGAGATAAATTCTTTCTTCAAAGATACCAAAATCAATCTAAATAGATGAGTTAAGTCAACCACAAAGGAAAATATCTACCAGTGTTCAGCTTCTGCCCAAAAAGGCAAACGGCAAAGGCAGGAAAGGTTTGAGGACAGTGGTTCAAAAGCAAAGAGGTATAGAAAATATATATAATATATAATACAGTATTATATATATATTATTATCATTAACCACATGATGTGCAAAAGAGAAATGAGAATAATCAAGTTTAAGAAATATATTCAAGGTTACTAGAGTCTTAAGATTGATGCTCAACCTCTCATACCTGATTTGTAAAATACATGCTTTTCCCATTATGCCTTGTGGTCTGTCCTTTCTCAGCAGCTCAGGCTGAAAAGTGTTTAAATGACAGGGGTGATTGTTTTATTAGAAACATCACAATAAATTGATTTACCTTCTCAAGGTATTGTCTAGGCATGGATATTAGAATTAATTTGCATGTGGCATGTGATAATTTTTCCTTAAAAAATAAAATAATAGAATTTCATATAAGGGCACCTGGGTGGCTCAGTCAGTTAAGCACCTGCTTTCACCTCAGATCATGATCCTGGAATCCTGGGTGCAAGCGCGGCATCCAGCTCCCTGTTCAGTGGGGAATCTGCTTCTCCCTTTCCCGCTGCTGCTCCCCCTGCTTGTTCATTCTCTTTCTTTCTCCCTGTCTCTGTCAAAAAAATAACTAACTAAATAAAATCTTATATAAAAGAATTTAAAATACTCCATTTGAACATGACCTCGCAGGATATTTAATGTGAAGCATTCGATTTTTAAGTTTACAAAATAAACTTCAGATGAGAGCTTAACATTTTTAGGTTCACATGTCTAGTTAGAAAAATTATGGTATAAAGCAAACTATAACCTGTAACCCACAATTCTAACCATAATAAGAGCTCTTTGCTTGAAAAGCTTTAACAGAAAAAAAATAGCTATGATCTTTTATTATACAAAGTTTTAATATCATTATTACAAATTCTCATGGTCATATCCATTACAATTTTATCTCTTTGTCCATTATATTGGTTGTCCCCAAAATTCAGTATAGAATATGATCTAATCAAGTATGGGACAACTGTCTAAGAGAAGTAATAAAGAACAAGAACTTGTAATGTGAGGTGAGTAATTCATGGCTTGGAAACAGGATTTTGAAATCATAAAAATCTATTTGCAATCTCTATAATTTGGCTACAAGATGTCTTCCCCACAAGGTTTATTACCTTTTTATCTTTCTGAGCTCTCTACTGCAGCTAAGTGTAGGCATCTCCCCATGCTGTTTTACCAATTATGTTGGTAAAACATAAGAGTTTTTTTGTTGTTGGTAAAACAAAAGAGTTTCATCTGAACATGGCATGTTTTACCATGCCCCATGTTTTACCAACTATGATCACTGGCTGTTTCACTCCTTTGGAATGCCCTTTCTGTTACCAATTCTTGAAGCCTTGCCTCTCCTTCAAAGATCATTTCTTGTGCATGATCAGCCTCCTCTATAAAGTTTTTACTGATCAGTCCTTCTAGTTGTGGCTTCTACTCTGAACTCTAGGTAGTCTTCACCATTTGTACCAGTATTTGATTTTTATCACCCAGGGTCCATGCTGTTTGTTCCTGAGGTGTAGTTGTTAACCATCACCCAATATTTGAAGTACTTCATCTGGCTTTAGTTGCACTGAAGTCCCGGTAGTTCTGACTTCCTTTATGGTCAGGTCACTTAATTTCCTTGAGATAAAATTTTGTCCTAGATAGAAAGGAAATAAACAAGACCATAAATAAATTTGGCTTGATACAAAATGGACATGCCAAGAGCAACTGCAAGTCACAGAGCTAGCATTTCAGTTAAGTCCTTCTTTATGTCTAATCTTGTGTCCTTTCTCATAGACCTCACTGGAAATCCAGGCCACACTGCTACCTGATTTTATGCTATTACCAATTCCAATTTTGTGGCACTTTCATTGCTTCTAGTTGGTAGCAAATAATTCATGGAAACCTCAAAAAAAATCTTGAATTCTTATCATTTTAAAGGTAGACTGTCAAACTTCTAGAGAAGTAGATACTTTTATGAAATTGAAACAAGAATAGTTAACAGTGTTTAAAGACATGAGGAGCTACAGATAGAAAAATTGTATACCTTCTTTTATATAGAAGAAAATGAGGTCCTTATATATCACATATAGAGTTAATGACAGCAATTATTTTCCCAAGAAGCCACCCATTTGCTCTTCGGTTGACCATTTAATTTATCATCATCATGATTAGCATTGTTAGTAATAGAATTAGTGATAATAATAAGACACAGCACGTGTTATGGCTTGATGATGATTTGGATTACTCTTCATTATAACTGGTATTTTTTTTCCCTATTGTGTTTTCTTACTGTTGTATTACAGTGTCCCAATAGATTATAGACCTTTTTAATACACTGGAATCATCCTTATATTGTAGGTGACACACACAGAATCTGACACCTAACATATATTGAATATATCTTCATTAGTTTTCATAATAAATGGATAATTTGGTTATTAAAAACTTATTTTGAAGGAAAAATGACTCTATGAAGCTAAATAAATTAAATGATACTTATCAGGCTGAAGAAAATCTCTTACTATGACATATAATTTACTTATACTCGTTGTCAAATACCAAAAAAGAATCCCAGAAACAAGTAATTATTGAGGAATTTTGTCAAAATGGAAATTAGATCATGTCACTCTTCTGTTATAATCCCTCTGGTGGCTTCCCAGTTCTCTCAGAGGCTAAAAGAACTTCCATTTTATAGTGGTTTCCAAGGCAGAATCTTTTATGACATTCTTCTTCCCCTGTCTCCCTTAGTCTGCCTTAGTCACAGGCCTCCGTGCAGTTTCTCTTTGAGGCCAGGCATATTACAGCCTTAGAGCCTATTTTATTTACCTCTGCTAAGAATACAGAGGTAACTGCAGAGCTATTGTTTGTTTGTTTGTTTGTTTGTTTCTTTTACCTCCCTCCGCTTCTTTTCTTAGCAGCAAGATCTTCCCTAACTACCCTATATAAAATTGCAACTTCCCTATCCCATTTAACACACACACACACACACACACACACATATACACACACATACACAGTGCAGTTTCTTTCTTGCTTGCTTGGTTAATTTTCAGGACGCTGAACACATAACACTTCATAGCACTCATCACCCTCTGAAGAACCATATTGTTTATTTATTGCCTGTATTCCTTCATCAAAGTGCATGCTTTAAAATGATAGTGATTGCTTGGTCGGTTTATTGGTATATCCTCTGGAACTAAAACAGGATGTGGAACACAGTAAGTACATAATAAATGAATAGCCAAGCCAGTATTAGCTATAGTGTACCTGGAGATGAATATTTCAATCTCAGTGTTTCTGCCACTTATGAGGACATATTTAGGTTTTGAATGGCAAAGAAAACTTTTTTGGAATGTTTGACTCCATAAAATTTTTTTCACTTACTTCCTTGTCATGAGTTTTTCCCATAGAGGTTTGTGTACTTTATGTCTTGGAATTTTTTGGATGATGGAAGTATTTGACAATTGAGGTTAGTTTCATAAAATAAAATTTTATTCTAAGGAATACTAGCAGTACCGATAGATGCAATTCCCAGATCATTCCTCATTTTAGCTGAGACTAAGCAATTTTTTTTTTTTAACCAAAAGAGCAGGAAACGGGCTGAGTTGTTTAACTTCTTTTCTCAATTGTAATCATATAGTTCAAGGGTGGGCCATGAAAACTGGTGGCTTCGATCTGCCTCACCATCTGTTTTTGGTTTTGTTTCTAATAGGCAATGAGCTAAAAATAGTTTTTATATTTTTTAAATGGTTGCATTTTAAGTGACTATATCATTATCTATATAACATCCTTGATTATTTTTTCTTGACCTACAAAGCCTAACACATTTCCTATCTTGCCCTTTAACTTTACCAACCCCTTTTCTAGTTATTTGATAAGGAACAAGGCTCTAAAACGCACTCATAAGATAATGAGTGGTTCCCATTCATCAAGAACCCACTATGTGCTTTGCACTGTGATACTTTTTATATATTATTTCAAGTCCTTAATATTTGTGCAAGTAATATTTTTAATCACAGCTTTACATGTGGGTGAATAAAGGCTCATAAAGATAAATAATGGCCTACATCAATTTAGCAGCCTCCCCATCAGGTTAACAATGAACTAGTTGGGAATGAAAACCTCGGTCTCCCAACCCCCCAAATTCTGTTTCCCCTCAACCTTGTTACCAAATAAGAGTTAAAACCGCCTCAGCAACAACAATAAGGCTACTTAAGGGGAAAAAAAATAAGGCTTAATGAAAAACCTTCAAACTCTTAAAAGTTTAAAATTTCCTGGGACACCTGGGTGGCTCAGTTGGTTGAGCGGCTGCCTTCGGCTCAGGTCATGATCCCAGCGTCCTGGGATAGAGTCCCACATCGGGTTCCTTGCTCGGCGGGTAGCCTGCTTCTCCCTCTGCCTCTGCCTGCCACTCTGTCTGCCTGTGCTCGCTCGCTCGCTCTCCCTCTCTCTCTGACAAATAAATAAATTTAAAAAAAAGTTTAAAATTTCTTGATGGGCAGTCTGCTGCCTTAGCTTTCAGGACTGTCTTATATTTTCTGCTCTCTGTCAGTAGCATATGAAGCAAGGTGGAGTTTGTCACCCGGGGGCCAAGAAAATAAAGAATTCTTGCCAATATCTAGATATCCCATCTGGTGGTTGGTCATGACTCTGCTTCCCACATGTTGCCACACTGGGGGTGCATCCCAATTTCTGAATGGTAGGCCACGAGCAGAAACTGTGAATTCTAAAACAAAATCAGATGTTCTCATGGTAAAGCCAATAGGAGCTGAGTGTCACACCATAAATATTTTGAAATATATTGATCATATGAATAATAACTCTTGCAAAATGCACTGTGCATTTTTAAGTACTTAGGCTTTTGAGAGATACTGCCTTGAGAGAACGGACTGTTTGCTTATTTCTTTTATGGGTAAAGACCAAATTAAGTAGTTCTCAGGTATGAATTAACACTGGATTATTTCATAGAAAAATATGTCTATGAAATTTTTCATTAGATCTATGTGAATTTGGAAGTATGGTAAGTGACATAGTGCTTAAAAGAGAATGGAAATAAGAATCAATGAGAGGTGTTCAATCCATGCTTTCCATATTATCTTTTGTGAGACGTACCACTAACTTTTAAAATAAGCTAGTCCTTAGTGGGGGAGGGGTCATCACCAGTTAGTTAATTTTTCCATGTGTAAATTAAAAAAATAATGTTCACTATTGCAAAACCATACATACATACATACATACATACATATATTCACATACAAATATAAACATACATATACCTGGCTACCTCTATTTACCTTTCTATAACATGTGGATAAAATATTTTTATCACTTTTAAGTTTAGACAACCGTTAAGATAAGTCCATTTCCCAGGGAACTGTAGCATGTCCAGTTTTTAGTGTATGTGTTTACAATTCCTGCTGATTTTCCTGATTGAGTTGCTTGCTGTTATTTAGCATTTGCTGAGATGAATACCAAGGAGTCAGCTCAGAACATAACATTACATATGAGCCACTGTCTAATGATACAGATAGTGCTAGTCTAAATACATATATATTTATATATATTTATGTGAATGTATACATTTATATGTATCTATACATACACAATCTATACAAAGATAAATAAGTTGGAATATAAAGGTATAAATCTAAAACAATGATAAATAAATTGGGGAAAATGGGAACAATTTAAATGTCAATTCAGAATACTGATAGGTGATTTCTACAATATTTACACAAATAATGCGCAGTGTTGAAAATGTATTTTCTCCTATTTGTTTGCATTCCATGTTGTATTTATACAAACATTGCAAGGGAAATCACAAGCCTATATATTCTTAGTGAGTAGAATTCTCTTTAAGAGATTTTGTTACATAGTAAATACAAATTGAATAATACTATATTAATAAAGTGAAATGAGTTGAATTTATTTTGAATTAACAAGGGAATTAAAGGCAAAAATGGTAATGATTTGGAGACTTTCTAGCAGAGATGGTAGAAAACTGGGACTTCCATAACACAGAGAAATAAAAGGATAAGGAAATATTTCACCAAATCCAGTCAAATAGCTCTGTAACTAAAAGTCAAATTATTAGCTTTTAACTGTACATAACAAGTGAGCCTAAGGCTATTTCATTTTGAAATGGCAGTTAGATATCTATTTAGTTTTAGGATAAAAGAAACTTAAAAATGTGTACACACAATTGTAGGAATTATTAGAGTATTGGTATGCATTAGAATTGCCAGTAAATTGTTGGACATTTGTAGGACCTAAAATTGTCACCTGAATCTAGTAAGCAATAATATCTTATCTTCTTAAAACCTGTGTTCTTGAAGTTCATCTTTGAATCCTGAAAATAAAATATGTAACATAGAGTCTAAATCCTTAAGGTATCTCAGTAAAGCACTTTTTCCTCTAAAATTCACCTGAATTTTAATTAATATTAGTATTGCTTGTCTCCCTTACCAGTATGCTCTGTTTAGAATCTTGGGAAGTAATACTGAATGCACTAACAAAGTAGGACCTTGGGCCTTAAAAGTTTCTGCAAAAGGACAATTAATCCACTATATGCCATACACTGTGCTCTGAAACTTACAGCGTTCTGCTAGGCTGCATAACCTGAGGGAATGAAGCCCTGAAAGTCACTTTATCCTCTTTTAAGATTAAAGAAAAATGTTAGTGAAATCCGTACTTTTGTCCTTAGGCCCATTGTAAGCACGTAGCCAGGGCAATTTTCGTAGCAGACTTTGTAGTGTGAGGAGGAGGAAGATTTTGGTTTTTGTAGTAGGTATCATTAAAACTTTGTTAAATGCATAGCTTTAACAATCTGCCAAACTGTTTAAACATATTGTGGTAGCCACCAAGGTAGTGAGTGAGTTTGCTTCTTTACATTATTGAGAAAAAAGGGGAAAATTTTCTCTAGCTTTCAGATAGAATTAGGGCCTTAATGCTGGCAGTAACTATGGAGACCATCTAGTGTATTGAGGTTTTACTCTTTTTTTTTATACAATGAGAAAACTAGTTGCAAAGACTTAGAGAAGTTGGCAAATATTTTACAGCAGAGCTCAGACTTTGATCTGAGTAACTGGACTTGCGTTCATCTATTCTTAATGTCATTTACTGCCACCACGTGTGATCCATGGGATGTTTGGGAGAAGAGGGAATGATCATTTTTCCATGTCCTTAGATCCAGGATTGTGAAAAGGCAGTTTCTGTTTTGCTGGCTTTCAGTGATAAGAGCCACTTATCTGAAAAATTTGTTTTCCTCTTTGTTAGCGAATAAAATTTGAATTTTATGATGTCTGTTCTGTGGATATAACCTTGTCATGCATATGTTATTTAGATACTGAGTGCTAAAAAGATGAAAAGCACAAGACTACTTCTCAGTGTTACTATAATTATGATGAAACAGTAACATAAATAATATAAAAATCATCAATATGTAACACAACTTAAGGTTTTGGTTACTCAAAAATTTATTTTCCCATTTAGGAGTCATTTAGGTTAACAACGGCATTTATTTTTTTTTTTGGACAACATATAAGCTGATAAAAGGAAAGATATTGCAGAAGGGTATTTTGGGTCACTAAGAAGCTATTCTGCATTTCAGTATATGATACCACAGTCCACTGAGTGTATAGGCCACTCAGAGTTCATGTGGAGTTTATTACTTATTAAAGATATTGCCATTTACTTTGACCCTTGACAAATTCTATTCTTCAAGGTTTTTCCTCTGCCTTCCTTTTCCCCTCTTGACAGGTAATGATTTCAAAAGATCTATTAGATATTATATGCATAATGAAAGTGCAAAGCTTGCTGTCAGGTACAATAGACTGCAGTTTTTATTTGAGGCCTCAAAGTTATACTGTGTCACAGGTATCTGGAAGGTCAGTGAGGACTGTGCCTTTTTCCTATCTCATTTTTTGGCAGACATTGGCAAAGTGACTGGTTAATGCAGAATAGTTTTCCTTTCCTCCCCTTTTATCTTGAAGGACAGTTTACTCTTCCATTAGGAGAAGGTCAATGATTTTCTCTACCCTAGTTTCTTTCCTGTACATTGTTCTGTACTTTGTAAGTTTGTAGTGATATAGTATAATAAAAGTTGGCTCATTAATTTATTCTTATAAGTGACATTATATCATCTAAATACAACCATTTGTTTAAAGACCAGTTCTCAAGGAATAGCAACTTTAAAACATCAGCCATAATCCTACCATGGAAATTTTAGAATTTCCATGAAAATGGAAGTTTTTCATTTCTGTATATTCTCTTCCATGTGCATAAAACATTTTTACATAATCACTCTCATAGTATATATTACATGTTATGGATCTCTTTTTTACTTAAAATTTTGGTCTTAATAGTTATGAATAGTAGCTATGGTTAGTATTTTAAGGGCTTTTGATAATTTTACCATTTTGATGTACCAGGTTCTATTTAATGTGTCCTCAAAGTTTGGACTCTTTTTTTTTTCAGTATTTCTGATAATGATGCAACAAATGTTTTCATGCATATTATTTGAAGCTCTATTGAATTATTTCCTAGGGTAAAATCCTAAAATCAGAATGACTTAGAAAAGGCATGGATATTAAAAGATATTTGCTGTAAATTCTCATAACAATTTCCAGAGTCTACAAAATGATAATCCCACCAGCTCTGAATGAAAATGCCAATTTCATGACAACTATGGCAACTACTCAGTACGGTCATTTATATTTGGTTTGTTATAAAATTTTTGCTCACTATTCCAGGTGCTTTTTCACAGTTCTTTGATAACTTGCAAGAAAGAACACTGACATAAGTTTTACTCTACTAATTTTATTTCTTTTTGTATAAACTCCCATTACCTTTTATATACTTATATTGGAAACTTCACTTTTTCTGATAAATGTTTGAACTATTACATATCTTATTATCTTCCTTTTTTATTTTTTATGAGACCAAAGTTTGAAAAGTTTTTATCTTTAATTTTGTCACTTTTTAATGATTTATTCTGTGATTTAAAAGCTAGGAAATTGTTCCATATGGGTAACAAGTATTCCTTATCTCTTATGAGTGTGTTTATATAGATCTACAATGTTTGATTTTATGTGAAGTTTATCATGGTGCATAGTGTTACATGTCTATGCTTATTGCTCCTTGAGTTATTCAGTTTTCCTAAGGTTGCTTTTCTCTAAATAATGCTTTTAACTTATAGTTTTGGAATTCTCATTATATGTGAATAAAAATTTGTCCTGGGTGTTGATTTTTTGGAGGTATCTCCATCAGGTAAAGTTTCAAGAACCATGGTTAATAAGTTGGTCATGTTTATCATATATTTTTTCTTGAATTTTATTGTAAGATAAGTTTAGGGAAATGAATCATGGACATTTTAAGAAATGGTACATAGTTTAGAGTGAAAAAAGTTTACTAGGTGCTTGATCTCATATATTTTGTTTTTATCTAAATCCTGTTTTACTTCTTTGCATTATAGCTTTTACAAGTTAAAACTTGGGTGAAATCTTCCTTTTTATTTTTTATTTTTTTGGTAAAATTTTCTCCTTGCATGTCTATTAGTTTTGACTTTATGCATTTTTATGAGACGGGTTGGAACATTTAGGTTTATTACTATTATTTAAGCATAATTTTTATTAAAATATTTGGTTTTCTTAAATCAGAAGCTTTACTTAGTCTAGCACAAAATTAGTCCACATATGTATTTATGAATTACTCTGGTCATCATTTCCCGTATAGTCAGTAATATTTTTTTGGTATTTTGAGGCTTTTTTGTTAGTTACAAGTCATTGGGATTTTTTTTAATACTCTGCGAGTTTTCATTTGTTGCCTTTGCTGATTTTATTCATTAGTAAGTTTAAATCATAATTGTATATACCACTATTGGACTGTCACTTTATTTGCTTTTGAATACAATTTGTTGGAAACTCTCTTTTCAAATGCTTTTGAATAATCCACAATTTATTGTTCCCTTTCAAATCTTATAAGATTTTGAATGCAAATATCAAATTAGCATTATTTGTGATTAATTTGCTATTCAAAATTTTTTCTTGCCATTATCCCCAATAATAACCTATTGAATCATAATCATGTTCCTGCATTATTAATTTTTTAAGTATTGAATTATTAAGGGCTTAAAACCTCTTGCTCTATTTTCCATTTCCACTATCTATTACAAAATTAAAAATTAGGATCATAATTTAGACTTTGGTTATAGCTCTGTTTGGACCCTGTATTCTCTAACATATATCTCAATTGCCAGATTGCAAATGTGGAAATAGGAGATTGGGCCAGCTATTCCAATTATTTCAATATCTGGAATTATTTCAGTATCCTATTCTAAATTTACATATGTAAGTTATTATATAAAATACAATTAATGTACAATTTATACATGAACATAAAAGTTCAGTGAGTTCTGAAAAAATGTTTATCTACATCTAACTAGCATCCTAATAAGGATGTAGAACGTTTCCATTCACTCCAAAAAGTTCCCTCATTCACTTTCCATTTCATTTCCATCCCCAAAAGGATGGTACATGGCTATTTTTGTCTACTGTAGAGCTTCATATAATTAGATTTATGCTGTGTGCACTCCTTTGTGTTGCTTTCCTTTGCTCAACATATCTATGTTGTGTGTAGCAGTAGTTTGTTTATATTTGTTGCTATGTTGTATTTCATTGTTTATCCTATCTTCTGTTGAAGGTTATTAGGGTTGTCACCAGTTTGGGGCTATTTTGAATTAAGTTACTATGGACATTTTTAAACACTTTTTTTTTTTTGGTGGGCCTATATTTTCATTATTGTAAAATTGCTATATATATAGCAATTTTACTATATATATATATATAATATATAATATATTATATAATATATATATATATATACAATATATATAAAATTACATATATTGTAAAATTGCTGGATCAGAGGGTAGGTGTATATTTAACTTTTCCTAAGTAGTTGTACCACTTTACAGTTCTTGCTACAATGTATGGGAATTCCAATTCTCCATATCCTTAACCACACTTGAAAGTGTGATATTCTTGATATTTGTTATAGATGCTAGTGAATTTTATTCCTTTCTTGGTCAAATTCAATATATTTTACCAAAGAAAATAGGCAAGAGTAATACCTGATATTTTTACTTACTAACCTATCTAATTTTTCCTTTCCTTTTTGTAACATTAGAAAAAGTAGTATAATATTTATGGAAAAGTACAGAAGCATAATTGTTTAAACAATTATCATAAAGTGAAAACCAAGTAGACAGTACTATAAAACCCCCTCTTGCTACACCTCATTCATTATGTTCTTTCTTCTTTTCCAAAAATAGCTTAACTTAGAATTCTATTATTTAGTTTTGGTTGACTTATAATTTGAGTGTTATAAAAGTCTTTTATGTTTGAATTATTTCATCCAATGAAATGTATGAGAGGATTACCCATGTTATTGTGTGTGGCTCCAATGCAGTAATTTTAATTTACTTAGTTATGTCCTCCTTTATCTATTCTGCTAATGAACATTTGGATTGCTATTATTAAGAATAAAACTTCCAGGGGCACCTGGGTTACTCATTCAGTTAACTTGATTCTTGATTTCAGATCAGGTCATGATCTCAAGGTCCTGGGGTTCAGGATCTATGCCCAGTGGGGGGAGTCTACTTGAGGATTCCACACCCCACCCCGCTTGTGCTTGCTTACTCTTGCCATCTGAAATAAACAAATCTTAAAAAAAAAGGAATAAAAATTCCATGAATGGTCTTAAAGATGTCACTTGATGCATTTCTGTTGCATATATACCTAGGAATACAATTGATGGGTCAGAAAGTCAGCATATATTACCCATGGTAGATAATAACAGGGTTTTAAAGAATGGTTTAATAACCTGTACTCTATTAGCAGTGTTTACAAAATCCAGTTTCTCCATACATTTTCAACAAGTTATATTTTTAGTCATTTTCATTTTAACCATATGAGTGAGATAATTCATATGTCTGGATTATTGGAGAGTTTAATTCCTCTTTTTGTTTTTGTTTGTTTTTGTTTTTGTTTTGTAAGACATATGGATGTCTTTGTTTAATTCCATTATACGTTTTCTATCCAGTTTTCAGTATTTTATCAATTCATGACTTCTTTTATATTATACTGAATAATAGCACTTTCTTATATGTATTGCAAATCTTTTCTTCCTTTGCATGGCTTACTTTTTCAGTTTATCAGTTGATTTGATCAGTTTATCAGTTCTTTCTCTTATAGCCATTGCTTTTGTATCCAATTTAAGAAATCCTTTCCTTATCTAAAGTCATAAAAATTGTCTCTGTATAGACTTCTAAAAGCTTTATTGAAATGGTCTTCATAATTAGATGTAGAACTTAATAGGAATTGATGGATATGTGAAATCTGAAGCTGAGAATTGGTATCCTTTCTCGGCATTGATATTTTATTTACCAAGTACCCACATTTTATTGAAATGATTGTCATTTATCCATTAATTATAAAGTGTGTCTCCATATGTAGGTGTGTCTATATTTGGCCCTCTCTTTGTTACTTTGGTTTTGTAGTTCAATTTTGGGCCAGTACCATGATATCTTAATTACTATAGCTTTATATTAAGTTTGATATTCTGTAGAAAAAAAACTCTGATTTTGTCTTGGTAAATATTAGCATTTCTTGGCTTGGTCCACTGCCATATAAATTCTAGAATCAAATTTCTGCATTCTCACCTCATGAAACATGAGTAATTTAATTAAAAAATAGGAATTTTTATTATAATATAATTGAAACTATATCACAATTTGGGAAAATTTAGGTTTACAGTATTAATCATTGCATTTTATTTTCTTGTGTTTTGTATTTAGAAATGAAATTGATTTTAATGTAGTATCTAACAAATTCCTGATGGTTCTAAAATTTATGAGATGTTTGTAGATGGTCCTGTGATCTGGATATAGTGAGAATTTTCTTTATTTTTTCAATTCTCAGATATTTTGTTTTTTTATCTTGTTTGTTATATCATCTAGAAGCTCCCATATACCATTCAATTGAAGTGATGTTATCAGGCATCTTTATCTTGAAACCGATGTTGGAGGGAAAATGTTCACTAGTTAATTTCGCCATTAACTGTAATTAGGATATGTTCTCTCTCTTTACTGTTCAAAAAGTAAGGATTCTCAAGTGTTGGTATTATATATTCCTTAAATAATACTTGTAAGATTAAACCATTGAAACTGAAGTTTTCCCTGTCAGAAGGGTTTTGAGTATATATTCAAATTATTTAATAAATACAAATTTTTAGTTTCATTCTTGTATCAGTTTTAGCTTTTCATCTTAGGAGTTTGTACATTTTATCTACATTTGTAACTATAATGGTATAAAATCACTCATAATGTAGTATAGTCATATTTTCAGTGTTCATTGAATCTATAATTATGTCTTTTTTATATATTCCTGAAACTATTTTTTTGGATACCCTCTTCCTCTCACTTTTTTCTTAATCAAGCTTGTCAGAATTTACTGATTTTCTTTTTAAAAAGCGTTTGATTTTGTTGAGCCTTATTTTATTTTAAGTGAGAAAGAACATGCATGAGTGGGATAGGGAGGGGCAGAGGGAGGAGAGAGAGAATCTTACGCAGGCTCCATGCCCAGTGTGGAGTGGGATGAGGGCTCCCTCTCATGACCCTAAGATCACGACCTGAGCCAAAATCAAGAGTCAGCTGCTTAACTGACTGAGCTGCCCAAGTGCTCCAATTGAGTCTTTTTAATTAAATACATGTATTTTTTAAAATTTTAACTAATTTTTCTTACATACTTTCTTACATTTTATTTGGCTTAAACTTGCTGTTTCTTTTAATTTCTTGAAATGATTCCTAGCTAATTGCTTTTTAGCATATCTTGCTCTAAGATATGAATTTAAGGCTATAAATTTCCCTCTACACACAGCTTAAGCTACATTCTACACATTTGTATGTGTTGTATTTTTTTTTAAGATTTTATTTATTTATCTGACATACAGAGATCACAAGTAGGCAGAGAGGCAGTCAGAGAGAGAGAGGGAGGAAGCAGGCTCCCTGCCAAGCAGAGAGCCCAATGCGGGGCTCCATCCCAGAACCCTGGGATCATGACCTGAGCCGAAGGCAGAGGCTTTAACCCACTGAGCCACCCAGGTGCCCCTGTATTGTATTTTTTATTTTAAAGTATTTTCTAATTTCTTTAGTGATTTCTAACTTGATAATATGAGGTACATTTATGGTTTAATTTCCAAATACTTGGGGATTTTTCCTTTTTATCTTTTGTTCCTAGTAGCTATCTTAATTCTATTTTTGTCAAAAAGCATGAGTTTAAACCTTTGACATTTCTTGGGGGCTTTTTAAAGCTCATATATGCTGAAAGTTGAGAAATGTTCCATATGCATTTGAAAAGAATGTGTATGCTGAGTTTGTTTAGTTTCTTGTGTTATAGAATCTGGTTAGGTCATTCTTTTAATCTTATTATTTAAATAGATTTATCCTTCCTGACTTTTTTTTTTTCCCTGTTTGTTCTATTAGTTACTGACAAAGTTTTTCAAAATATTTTTTTTAAAGATTTTATTTATTTATTTAACAGGCAGGGACTCAATCCTAGGACCCCGGGATCATGACCTGAGCCGAAAGCAGAGGCTTTAAACCACTGAGCCACCCAGGCACCCTCAAAATATTTTTGTGATTTGTTTGTTTTTACTTTTAGTTCTCTCAGATTTTGCTTTATCATTTTTGGACAGTGTTATTAGGTGTATACAATAATGCTTTTTGCTCTAGTCCATTTTTGTTTGATAGTAATATAGCTATTTGAACTTTGTTTTAGTTAAAGTAACCATTACGTTTTTTTTCCATTGTTTTTCTTTCAAATGACTGACATACCTGTTTTCAGGATCCTTTGCAAACAGCATGTAGTTGGGTTTTATTCAGGTCTATAATTTTTGTCTTTCTGCTGTAACATTTATTATAAAATAATTACCTTTTCAGTTTAAATTTACTGTAATATTGCTTACTTTTAATTGCTTTCTTCTCCCTCCTCTTTTCTTTCTTCATTTCTTTTTATTATTATTTCACCTTACCTCCCTGAAAGTTTGGCCATTGTAGACTCCTGGTATTCTTTCATTACCCTAGAAACTGAGACTTGCAAACTTGATTTCTCAAAGCTTTTATAATGTTGTATTTTTATCTTTTCCCCCCAAATGCAGAGGTCTTAGACTTCATTAGTACCATTTAACCTTTTTATACCTATGTGCTATCATTGACAATTTCAATTCTATGACTATTTAAAACCTGTAAGAAACATTGTATTTATTTTTAAATTTCATATTTATTTTGATTTAATGACATTTTTAACATTTCTGTTGTTTTCATATATTCTCGGTCTTTGGCCTTCTTTCTGAGATCTTTTTCTTCTAAGCAATACCCTTTTACTATGTCCTTGGGTGAACATTTGTTGGAGGCAAACTATGCTTAATTAATGCATTTCCTTCTAAAAACCAATGTTTCCAAAACCAGTGGGCAATCCACATGTTGCTCCATTGAAGGTGGTTGTTTTGTTTTGTTTTGTTTCTATCTGATTTAAAAATGTGCCTTGTTCTTTTCTGCTCTTTTATATGCTCAGCCATTAGTGCCTCAAAACTGCTTCTCCCCTATCATCTTATTTTTTCTGGCTGAGATTCCAATTACAAATTTGGTTGGCTTTATTTTTCTCTTCTATGGACCAGTAAACATTTTCTATAAGTGGCCATGGAATATCCATTTTAGGCTTTGTGGCCTATTGTGGGCTATATATAGTGTCTGTTACAAAACAGGCCAAAGGTCAGTTTTTTGGCCTGTTGGCCTGTTTTGTTACAGATAGTAGTATATTTAGATTTTTGGGGACATAGGGGAAAATGCTAGTGTAGTTGGAACAAAATGAATGGAGATGAGAATAGCAGGAATGAAATCACAATAATAATAATAAGGCGATAGACATTGTACGATATTTTTCAGGCTTAGATCCACAAAATGGGTCTTAGTGGATCATTTTCATCTACTTAGAATTATTCAAACTTCTTATGACCCTTAGTCCAAGTTTCAGTAATATTCCTAGTTTCTGTTTATTTTCCCAGAGTTTTTTAAAAGCACTTTGTACTTTTCTTATATAACGATTAACTTCACACTGCTAGGCTCAGTTTTACTCTATTTGGTTATACTGTAGTCTCTAATTATACAGTTCAACTATGATTATGTTTAATACATTAATATGAGTTTGTCAAATTATTGAATGATTGGATTAAAAAATATTGACCAATCTCAGATATTGAAATTTAAGCCAAATACTTGCATTTCTAATATGATTGGATCAACAGAAGAAACACTTTTGTGTTTAATGTTTAATGTAAAACATTATAGACCAGGCTAGGAACAAAATTGTCAGGGGATATGTATTGTCATATGTATATTCCCAAGTAGATAGCTGCTAACTGAACATCTCTATCACAAACAGTGAACAAAAATCCATGGAGACAGACTTTAGCTTCTAATTAGAATGTGGAAAGTTACAAGAGATGTCACTCTTGCCTTAACAAAACCATCTAGATAACTATAGATATTATAGTGGTGGTGGTGGTGGTGGTTTTGTTTTAATCCATCTGAGAGATAAAGATGAAAAGAAATGGTAATGAACTAAATTCTAAGTAAGGAGCCTTTTATGGGAGCACAGGGATGCATGATTACTTTTCATACCTGGTGGAGTCCTAGAAAAAGTGAAAATTTACCATATCCTAGGGTAAGGAGAAACTTGCTGAACCTTCAGAAACTTTTGGCCTGAAGAGCCCAGTCACAGCCTGAGTCTGCATTTACTTGTTTTTCCTTTCCCATGAGTTGTCCTTTAGCATAATGCAGTATTAGGCTGAAGACTGGAAGGAGAAAGGGAAATTTGAGTGATACTTCTCCTGGGTGTGTGGGCCCTTCTGCAAAAGCAAGGAAGGACCCTCTAAATGCTGATGAATGAAGTTCTCTAGGGTATTGCATGCCTTACAGAGAGTAAGATAGCTCTTTTCTAAAAGCTTGGAAAGCTGAAGCAAGCCTGGAGAGTAAAAAATCCTCATGGCCCTCCAAAAAAAAATTGATTGCTAGGAATTAGAGCAATTTGAAAAGCTGGTCAGTAAGCTATAAAACAAAAGAGATTACTTGAATCTCGTCATTGCTCAGATTTCAATTTCTGCTGAAGGCAAGAAAATGTCTCATGTTTCCCTCAAATCATGTCAAGCCAGTGGTGATCTGAGTTGAAGAAAGTTGCAACAAAGCTCAGACCCAGCTTAATTCAGGTCATATGGACTCAGCATCCTAAATCTAGTGGTCTTTTCTGGAGGCAAATATTATGTACTTGAGTCTTTACTGCTCTTATTAGGTAATAAATGTTGAAAAGTTATAAAATACATAAACATTTAGGATTTTGTGAAGGTAAATCTGTCAGTTTAAGGGCCTTTGAATATTAGAGTACTCTATTCTTAGTCACTTAAGTACAGGGTGAAAGAGAATATAAGGCTGAATAGGCTCAAGGAGGAATGGCCTTGTCTGAAGGGAAAATGCTGAGGTTTAATTGTGTTGATTGGCATCTGTTCTAGAATTTTTGAAGATGAAAAAATGTAACTGCACAAATTCAGTTAGCTACTGCTGTCTAGAAAACAACACCCAAACTGAATAGCTAAAAAAAAAAAACAACAACCAGAAACCAAAAAAACCAACCAACAACAACAACAAAAGCCACAAAAAACCAAAGAACTCATTGTTTAGCTCGCAAAACTATGCATTGGCTCAGTTCAGTGGTTTTTCTGGAGTCTTCTGGGACTTCTCTTCTATCTGGGTTCAGTTGCAGGTTTAGCAAAGTCTTCTGTTGTTGACAGTTGACTGAATTTTGCTTGGAATGACAGGCTGGGGACTGGAGAATGGTTGACAAGGCTCTCTTCTCATCCATCAGGCTTGCATATACGTATTTTATGGTGACTGGGTAGGTCTCTGAGAGAACTAAAAACTGCAAGGTTGCCTGAGGCTAGAAAATGTCAGTTTCACTATTTTTGATTGGATAAAATAAATCAAAAGCAAGGCTGGATTAAATGGCTAAGGAAATGGTCCTACCTCCTGATGGGAATGACTGCAAAATAACATTGCAGTGAGCTGGGGAGATGATTTGGTGGCAATAGAACCATTATGTCTTGATAATCCAGGAAAAAAGAGTTCCTGAACCAAGGAAGTGATACTTCTAAGTGAAAAAGAGGAGAACATACTCTTTATATGTGGAATACGTATAGAGTACATGTACCTGCAGCACATTTTCTCTTTAATCTCTTCCATGTCTATTCCTTTTTTAAGTTGTGATTATCACACAACACACAGCTGTTATTAAAAAACATGTTGAGAAGTACGTGTATTTTCTGCCTAAGTAGCACTGGGCATTCTATAGAGAGAATTTGGAGTTAGATGTCAACAATGCACAACTTTATAATTTTTCTTGGAACCCAGTGATGTTATTGAATAACAAGAAACAAAGCTTCTTCTCCCAAAAGCTGAATGCTCTGTGTTACAGTGTAAGCTATGCCATCCTTTTTATTTGATAATATATATTTCAGAAAATGATAGTGTATTGTTTGAAAAGCTCCAATCTATAGGGCATTATTTGGTTACATTTGGAGTCAAAATATTCTTTATGTATGTATTATAGACAATAGATTGACATTTTAGGTGTTTTATTTTTATTTTCTGCCTGAACATCTCTATTTTTACCTTTGGGTGAAATGTAAACTAAATAGAAATTTGACTTTATATAAGAAATAGAAATTTATATAAGAAATAGAAATTTGACTTTATATAAGAAAGTCAAGAAGTAACACAGGAAATCTGGAATCTGACTTTATTGATGATATGAGAAAACCACATGTTAGAAAACAAATACCAGTGCTAATACTGCCTAAATGCGATGAAGTGAGAAAACTGCCACCAGAATATCTCTCAGAAATCATGTGATGAATGAGATATTTTGTCACTGTTATATGAATAAGGAAATGTTTATTCTGAAGCAAAATCTTGTACTTATTCCTCTCTTATAAGACAACCTTAAGAAATACTGAATCTTCAAAATATTCAATATTGAATGCTGGGACTCGAATTAAGCATGTAATTTCACACTGTTTTAAATTGAGACTCTGTCATTTTAACATGACTGTGATATTTAATGACCTATGTCCTTTCTTTTGCTCTTTAAAAAAATTCATTATAATTAACATACAGTGTTATATTCATTTCAGGTGTACAATGTAATGACTGAACAATTCTTTACTCAGTGCTCAACACAGTAGGTGTACTCTTAATCCCTTTCACTTATTTAACCCATCCTCCCACCTCCCCTTTGGTAACCACCTGTTTGTTCTTTATGGTTAGAGACATTAAATCTGTAGTTTACGTTAGGTAGTATGGACATTTATCTTAGTTTATTTTTTAATTGCATTTTATTCTTAAAAGAGGTCCAGTAGTATATGTTTCATTGGTTTACAATGAGGATATTTTTTTAGTTTCAAGTTTTAAATTCCAGTTAGTTAACGTACAGTGTAATACTAGTTCCAGCAATAGAATTTAGTGATTCATCAAACTGACAACACCCAATGCTCATCAGAACAAGTGCTCTCCTTAAGAACCATCACCCATTGGATCCATCCCCTCACCACCTCCCCTTGAGCAATTGTCGATTTGTTCTCTATGGTTAAGAGTCTATTTTTATGATTTTCCTCTCTTTTCTTCCCCCATGTTCATCTGTTTTGTTTCTTAAATTCCACATATGAATGAAATCATATGGTATTTGTCTTTCTCTGATGGACTTACTTTGCTTAACCTAATACATTCTAGCTCCTTCCACGTCATTGTAAATGGCATGATTTCATTCATTTTTGTGGCTGAGTAATATTACCTTCTATATATATAAACCACAACTTTCTATCCATTCATCAGTGAATGGACATTTAAGCTTTTTCCATATTTTAGCTATTGTTGAAAATGCTACAGTAAATATCAGGGTGCATTTATCCCTTTGATTTGGTATTTCTGTATTCTTCAGGTCAATGTGTAGTAGTGCAATTTCTGGGTTATATAGTGGTTCTACTTTTAACTTTTTGAGGAACCTCTATACTGTTTTCCAGAGTAGCTGCACCAGTTTGCATTCCCACCTACAGTGTAAGAGGGTTCTCTTTTCTCTATATCATTGTCAACATCTGTTGTTTCTTATTTTAACTATTCTGACAGGTATGAGTTGATATATCATTGTAGTTTTGATTTTGATATTGAGTGATGTAGGGCATTTTTTCATGTGTCTGTTACTATCTGTATGTCTTCTTTGGAAAAATTTCTATTTGAGTATTATGGACATTTTAGCAATAACTGTTCTTAAAATCCATGAGCATGAACTATCCTTCCATTTCTTTGTGTCATCTTCAATTTCTTTCATCAATGTTTCAAAGTTTTCAGAGTTTGCTTCTTCTTGGTTCAGTTTGTTTGTATGAATTTTATTACTTTTGGTACAATTTTAAATGAGATAGTTTTCTCAGTTTCTCTTTCTTCTACTTCATTATTAGTGTATAGAAATGTAATGGATTTCCATATAGTGATTTTATATCTATTGACCTTACTGAATTCATTTATCAGTCCTAGAAGTTTTTGGGTGGAGTCTTTTGAGTTTTCTATACATACTATCATATCATCTGTAAATGCTGGAATTTTCATTCTTCCTTACCAATTAAGGTGCCTTTCATTTCTTTTTCCTTGTCTGATCACTGTGGCTAGGACTTCTAGTACTATTGTTGAATGAAGTGGTGAGAATGGATGTTCATATCTTGTTCCTGATCTTAGGGGAAAAGTTCTCAGTTTTTTACCACTGACTAAGGTTCTTTGTAGGTTTTTCATATAAAGCCCTTAGTGTGTTGAGGTATGTTCCCTCGAGGCCTATTTTGTTGAGGGTTTTTATCACGAATTGATGTTATACTTTATCAAATGCTTTTTCTGCATATATTGAAATGATAACATGGTTTTTATTCTTTCTTTTATTGATGTGATATATCAGATTGATTGATTTGCAAGTATTGAACCACCCATGCTTCCCAGTAATAAGTCCCACTTGATTGTGGTGAATGAATTTTTTAATGCATTGTTGGATTCAGCTTGCTAATATTTTGTTGAGGATTTTTGCATCTATATTTATCAGAGGTACTGACGTGTAGTTCACTCTCTCTCCCTCCCTTTCTTTCTTTTTTAAAAAATTTTTAAATTTTATTTTTTTACTCTTTTTTTTTTTTTTTAATTTGTCTTTACCTGGTTTGGTATCAGGGTAATACTGACCTCATAGAATGAATTTGAAAGCTTTCCTTCCTCTTCTGTTTTGAAGAGTTCGGGAAGAATATTAACTCTTCTTTAAATGTTTGGTGAAATTCACTGGTAAACCCTCTGGTTCTGGACTTCGTGGGAGTTTTTTGTTTACTGATTCAATTAATTACTGGTAATCAGTTAGTTCAATTTTTCTATTTCTTCCTGCTTCAGTTTTGGTAAGATTTGTTTCTCTGAATTTATCTATTTTTTCTAGGTTGTCCAATTTTGGCATGTAATTTTTTATAATTTTTATAATTCTTTGTGTTTCTGTGATATTTGTTATTCTCTTTCATTTCTGCTTTTGTTTGAGTCTTCCATCTTTTTTAATGTTTTTTGTTTGTACCTGATTGATTGGTTTTGTCTGGCTAAAAGTTTATCAATTTTATTGATCTTTTCAAAGAACCACCTCCTGATTTGTTTTATTGATCTGTTTAATTAATTATTTTATTTTATATTTTGTTTATATCTGCTCTAATCTATTATTTCCTTACTTCCCCTGGTTTTGGGATTTGTTTTTTCTCCTTTGTTCTAGCTCCTTTGGGTATAAAGTTAGGTTGTTTGAAGGTTTTTTGTTTGTTTGTTTATTTTCTGAGGTAGGTCTGTATTGCTATAAACTTCCCTCTTAGAACAGCTTTGGCTATGTCTCCAACATTTTGGCCTGCTGTGTTTTGATTTGTCTCCATATATATTTTTTTAATTTATTCTTTGATTTCTTGGTTCATCCCTTCATTATTTAGTAGCATGTTTTTAACCCCCATGTATTTGTGTTCTTTCCAGACTTTTTCTTGTGGTTAATTTTTAGTTTCATAGCATTGGGTTCAGAAAAGCTGCATGTTATGAGTGACTTCAATCTTTTTCTATTAATGTTCCATATGCACTTGAAAAGATACTTGTATTCTGCTGTTTTAGGATGGTATGTTTAGAATATATCTCTTAGATCAATCTAGTCCAATGTGTCATTCAAACCCTGTTTCCTTGTTGATTTTCTGTTTAGATGATCTGTCCTTTGATGGAGATGGAGGGTGAAAGTCCCTACAATTATTGCATTACTATCATTAACTTCCTTCATGTTGGTTATTAGGGTGCTTTTGTATTGGGGTGCTCCCATGTTGGGTGCATAAATATTTACAATTGTTATATGTTCTTTTTCGATTGTCCCCTTTATGATTATACTGTGTCCTTATTTGTCTCTTGTTACATCTTTTTCTTGACGTTTATTTTGTCTATTTTTATTTTGTCTATTTTGTTTATTTTTGTATTGCTACCTTGACTTTCTTTTTTATTTCTATTGCATGATAAATGCTGTTCCATCCCCTCACTTTCAATCTGCATCTATCTTTAGGTCTGAAATAAGTCTCTTGTAGGCAGCATATAGATGGGTCTTTTTTTTTTTTTATCCATTCTGTCATCCTATGTCTTTTGACTGGAGTGTTTATTACTTTTAAAGCAATTATTGATAGGGATGGAATTATTGCCATTTTGTTACTTGTTTTGTGGTTGCTTTTGGAATTCTTCTCTGTTCCTTTCTTTACTTGCTCTCTTCTCATGGTTTGCTGGCTTTCTTTAGTTATTCCTCTCTCTCCATTTTTACATATTAACAATTTTTGATTTGTGATTACCATTAGATTTATATATAGCATTTTATGCATATGGCAGTCTATATTAAGTTGATGGTCACTTAATTTTGAACCTATTCTAAAACCACTAAATTTTTACTCTTCCTCACCTCCATGTTTTAGGTATGTGGTATCATATTTTAAATTCTTTTATTTTGTGAACACCTTGACTGATATTTTTTCACTTTTTAAAAATTTTTTTAATTTTTCAATAAACATATGATGCATTATTAGCCCCAGGGGTACAGGTCTGTGAATCGCCAGGTTTACACATTTCACAGCACTAACCATAGCACATACCCTCTCCAATTTCCATAACCCCACTACCCTCTCCCTACATCCCTGCCCCCCGGCCCCCTCAGTTTGTTTTGTGACATTAAGAGTCTCTTTGGTTTGTTTCCCTCCCGATCCCATCTTGTTTCATTTATTCTTTTCCTACAGCCCCCCATTGCATCTCCATTTCCTCATATCAGGGAGATCATATGATAGTTGTCTTTCTCCAATTGACTTATCTCGCTAAGAATAATACCTTCTAGTTCCATCCACATCATCGCAAATGGCAATATTTCATTTCTTCTGATGGCTGCATAGTATTCCATTGTATATATATATATATATATATATATATATACCACCTCATCTTTACCCATTCATCTCTTGTTGGACATATAAATTCTTTCCATAGTTGGCTATTGTGGACATTGCTGCTATAAACATTCGGGTGCACGTGCCCCTTCGATCACTACATTTGTATCTTTAGGGTAAATACCCAGTAGTGTGATTGCTCGTTCATAAGGTAGCTCTCTTTTCAACTTTTTGAGGATCCTCCATGCTGTTCTCCAGAGCAGTTGCACCAGCTTGCATTCCCATCAACAGTGTAGGAGGGTTCCCCTTTCTCCGCATCCTCACCAGCATCTGTCATTTCCTGGCTTGTTAATTTTAGCCATTCTGACTGGTGTGAGGTGATATCTCATTGTGGTTTTCATTTGTATTTCCCTGATGCCGAGTGATGTGGAGCACTTTTTCATGTGTCTGTTGGCCATCTGGATGTCTTCTTTGCAGAAATGTCTGTTCGTGTCCCCTGCCCATTTCTTGATTGGATTATTTGTTCTTTGGGTGTTGAGTTTGCTAAACTCTTTATAGATTTTGGATACTAGCCCTTTATCTGATATGTCATTTGCAAGTATCTTCTCCCATTCTGTCAGTTGTCTTTTGTTTTGTTGAATGTTTCCTTTGCTGTATAAAAGCTTTTCATGTTGATGAAGTCCCAGTAGTTCATTTTTGCCATTGCTTCCCTTGCCTTTGGTGATGTTCTCCTCAAGGATTTTGATGGATTCCTTTCTCACACTGAGGTCCTTCATCCATTTTGAGTCTATTTTTGTGTGTGGTGAAAGAAAATGGTCCAGTTTCATTTTTCTGCATGTAGCTGTCCAATTTTCCCAAAACCATTTGTTGAAGAGACTGTCTTTTTTCCATTGGACATTTTTTCCTGCTTTGTCAAAGATTACCTGACCTTAGAGTTGAGGGTCTGTTTCTGGGATCTCTATTCTGTTCCATTGATCTATGTGTCTGTTTTTGTGCCAGTACTATACTGTCTTGATGATGACAGCTTTGTAGTAGAACTTGAAGTCTGAAACTGTGATGCCACCAACTTTGGCTTTCTTTTTCAATATTCCTTAGGCTATTTGAGGTATTTTCTGGTTCCATATAAATTTGGGGATTATTTGTTCCATTTATTTGAAAAAAATGAATGGGATTTTGATAAGGATTACATTAAATGTGTAGATAGCTTTAGGTAGCATAGACATTTTCACAATATTTGTTCTTCCAATCCATGATCATGGAACATTTTTCCATTTCTTTGTGTCTTCCTCAATTTCTTTCATGAGTACTTTATAGTTTCTGAGTATAGATTCTTTGCCTCTTTGGTTAGGCTTATTCCTAGGTATCTTATGGTTTTGGGTGCAATCATAAATGGGATTGACTCCTTAATTTCTCTTTCTTCTGTCTTGTTGTTGGTGTAAAGAAATGCAACTGATTTCTGTGCATTGATTATATATCCTGACACTTTACTGAATTCCTGGACAAGTTCTAGCAGATTTGGAGTGGAGTCTTTTGGGTTTTCCACATATAGTGTCATATCATCTGCAAAGAGTGATAGTTTGACTTCTTCTTTGCTGTTTTGGATGCCTTTAATTTCTTTTTGTTGTCTGATTGCTGAGGCTAGGACTTCTAGTACTATGTTGAATAGCAGTCATGATAATGGAAATCCCTGTCGTTTTCCTGACCTTAGCAGCAAGCTCTCAGTTTTTCTCCATTGAGAATGATATTTGCGATGGGTTTTTCATAGATGACTTTGATGATATTGGGGTATGCACCCTCTACACTTTGAAGAGTTTTGATCAAGAAAGGATGCTGCCTTTGTCAAATGCTTTTTCAGCATCTATTAAGAGTGTCATATGGTTCTTGTTCTTTCTTTTATTAATGTATTGTATCACATTGATTCATTTGTGGATGTTGAACCTAACTTGCAGCCCTGGAATAAATCCCACTTGGTCGTGGTAAATCATCCTTTTAATGTACTGTTGGATCCTATTAGCTAGTATTTTCGTGAGAATTTTTGCATCTGTGTTCAATAAGGATATTGGTCTGTAATTCTCTTTTTTGATGGGATCCTTGTCTGGTTTTGGGATCAAGGTGATGCTGGTCTTATAAAATGAGTTTGGGAGTTTTCCTTCCATTTCTATTTTTTGGAACAGTTTCAGGATAACAGGAACTAATTCTTCTTTAAATGATTGGTAGAATTCCCCTGGGAAGCCGTCTGGCCCTGGGCTTTTGTTTGGAGATTTTTGATGACTGTTTCAATCTCCTTACTGGTTATGGGTCTGTTCAGGTTTTATATTTCTTCCTGGTCCAATTTTGGCAGTTTATATGTCTGTAGGAATGCATCCATTTCTTCCAGATTGTCAAATTTGTTGGCGTATAGTTGCTCATAATATGTTCTTATAATTGTTTTTATTTCTTTGGTGTTGGTTGTGATCTCTCCTCTTTCATTCATGATTTTATTTATTTGGGTCCTTTCTCTTTTCTTTTTGATAAGTCTGGCAAGGGTTTAATCAATCTTTTTAATTCTTTCAAGGAACCAGCCCCTGGTTTCATTGATTTGTTCCAATTTTTTTTGTTTGTTTGTTTCTATTTCATTGATTTCTGCTCTGATCTTTATGATTTCCCTTCTCCTGCTGGGTTTAGGCTTTCTTTGTTGTTCTTTCTCCAGCTCCTTTAGTTGTAGGGTTAGGTTGTGTATTTGAGACCTTTCTTGTTTCTTGAGAAAGGCTTGAATCGCTATATATTTTCCTCTCAGGACTGCCTTTGCTGGGTCCCAGATATTGTACCATTGTGTTTTCATTATCATTTGTTTCCATAAATTTTTTCAAATCTTCTTTAATTTCCTGGTTGACCCATTCATTCTTTAGAAGAATATTGTTTAGTCTCCATGTATTTGGGTTCTTTCCAAATTTCCTCTTGTGATGGAGTTCTAGCTTCAGAGCATTGTGGTCTGAAAATATGCACGGAATGATCCCAATCTTTTGATACCGGTTGAGACCTGATTTATGACCCAGGATGTGATCTATTCTGGAGAATGTTCCATGTGCACTAGAGAAGAATGTGTATTCTGTTGCTTTGGGATGAAATATTCTGAATATATCTGTGATGTCCGTCTGGTCCACTGTGTCATTTAAGGCCTTTATTTCCTTGTTGATCTTTTGCTTGGATGATCTGTCTATTTCAGTGAGTGGAGTGTTAAAGTCCCCTAATATTATTGTATTATTGTTGATGTGTTTCTTTGTTGTTGTTATTAATTGGTTTATATAGTTGGCTGCTCCCACGTTAGGGGCTAAGATACTTAAAATTGTTAGATCTTCTTGTTGGACAGACCCTTTGAGTATGATATAGTGTCCTTCCTCATCTCTTATTATAGTCTTTGGCTTCAAATCTAATTGATCTGATATAAGGATTGCCACCCCAGCTTTCTTCTGATGTCCATTAGCATGGTAAATTGTTTTCCATCCCTTCACTTTAAATTTGGAGGTGTCTTCGGGTCTAAAATGAGTTTCTTGTAGGCAACATATTGATGGGTTTTGTTTTTTTATCCATTCTGATACCCTGTGTCTTTTGATTGGGGCATTTAGCCCATTAACATTCAGGGTAACTATTGAGACTTATGAATTTAGTGCATTGTATTGCCTGTAAGGTGACTGTTACTGTATATTGTCTCTGTTCCTTTCTGATCTACAACTTTTAGGCTCTCTCTTTGCTTAGAGGACCCCTTTCAATATTTCCTATAGAGCTGGTTTGGTGTTTGCAAATTCTTTCCGTTTTTGTTTGTCCTGGAAGCTTTTTATCTCTCTTTCTATTTTCAATGATAGCCTAGCCGGATATAGTATTCTTGGCTGCATGTTTTTCTCGTTCAGTGCTCTGAATATATCATGCCAGTTCTTTCTGGCCTGCCAGGTCTCTGTGGATAAGTCTGCTGCCAATCTAATATTTTTACCATTGTATGTTACAGACTTCTTTTCCCAGGCTGCTTTCGGGATTTTCTCTTTGTCACTAAGACTTGTAAATTTTATAATTAGGTGACGGGTTGTGGACCTATTCTTAATGATTTTGAGGGGGGTTCTCTGCACCTCCTGGATTTTGATGCTTGTTCCCTTTTCTATATTAGGGAAATTCTCTACAATAATTCTCTCCAATATACCTTCTGCTCCCCTCTCTCTTTCTTCTCCTTCTGGAATCCCAATTATTCTAATGTTGTTTCATCTTATGGTATCACTTATCTCTCGAATTCCCCCTTTGTGGCCCAGTAGTTGTTTGTCTCTTTTGCTCAGCTTCTTTATTCTCTGTCATTTGGTCTTCTATATCACTAATTCTCTCTTCTGCCTCATTTATCCTAGTAGTAAGAGCCTCCATTTTTTATTGCACCTCTTTAATAGCTTTTTTGATTTCAACTTGGTTAGAGTTTAGTTATTTTATTTCTCCAGAAAGGGCTTTTATTTCTCTGGATAGGGTTTCTCTAATATCTTCCATGCCTTTTTCAAGCCCGGCTAGAACCTTGAGAATCATCATTCTGAGCTCCAGATCTGACGTATTACCAATATCCATA
>PISX010014511.1:0-52790 GCA_004024625.1 Mellivora capensis
AAAAAAAAAAAGTATAGCCATTCTGGGAAACATTTGTCAGTTCCTTAAAAAATTAACAGGGAACTATTATGAGACTCACAATTGTACTCTTGGGCATTTATCCTGGAGAAACTTATGTTCACACAGAAGCCTGTACATAAATATTTATAACAGCTTTACTCATAACCCCAAACCGGAAATAGCACAGACGTTCTTCAGTGATGAATGTCTAAATGACTGTGGTATATCCATAGCATAGAATACGACTCAACAGTCAAATGGAATACACATGCAACAATTTGGATGACTCTCCAGGGAATTATACTTAGTAAAATAAGCCAATCTCTCAAAATTACATTCTGTATGAATCTATTTATATATATATTTTTAAATGACAAAATTTTAGAAATAGAGGAAATGAATACTTGTCTGGGGTTAGCAGGGGGAAAAGGAGGTGAACATGGTGATAAATGGGTAACCTGAGGGGTCTATTTTATATTGTTTTTGTTTGTTTTAAAGATTTATTTATTTATTTTAGAGAGCCCACATCTTATGTGCTAGCGCGAGTGGAGGGAGGGGCAGAGGGAGAGTTAGAGCCGGTCTTAAGCAGACTTCACAGTTCTGAGCACAGACCACATTTGATCTCACTATCCTGAGATCATGACCTGAGTTGAACCAAGAGCCTGTGCTTGGCAGACTGAGCCATCCAGGTGCCCCTTTATTTAATATTCTGTATTCTTAGTGAATGCAAGATCCTATAGTTGTAATGGAATTGCAGAGAATGAAGTACACACACACATACACACGCATACAACATGCACATGCATACACACTCACGCTCTCACGTACCAGCAAAACTGGGGGTATCCTCTAGATTAGTGGGTTATAACAGTGTCAGTATACCAGTTATTGTTCCATAGTTTTGCCAGACACTACACTTGCAGAAATCTGGGTACAGGAGGCATGAAGTTTTTCTGTATTATTTCTTACAATTGCATAGGAATCTACAATTATTTTAAAGTAAAATTTTTAATTAAAAGTAGTATGAGTATAAATGTAGTAGTGTATATGTCTTTTAGTCAGCACAGGTCTTCTGTTGTTGTTGTTGGTTGCATAGTTGAGTGTAATTATTAAATTAGGGGGTATGCATATATTCAACTTTAGTGGATACTGCCAAGCACTTTTGCAAAGTGGCCATGCCAAATTACATTCAAAAGCTAGTGAATGTTTGACACATGAGAAAGGAACAGTCTTAGGAAAATGACTGCTTTAGAGCTGGCTTTCTGCATATTTCTTACCCTTTTTCTTCCTTTCCATTCCCCATTGCCAGTTTTAATTTTATCAAGAGACTGTTTAATTTCCTGCTGCCCCTTACCTCTGCCCTCAAAGAACACTTGCAATCTTCTTTTAACCCTCTGCACCCTTCTGTGACATAATAAATAATAAATGGAAGTATACACCACTGCCTTCAGCCTGGGGCCCCCAAACATAGCCTGCAGGCCAAATTTGGCCAGCCTCTGTTTTTGTAAATACAGTTTTGTAGACACATAGCCACACCCATTTGATTACATATTGCGAGTGGCTCATTTTCCACTGTAGCGTATACCAGAGGTGACAGAAACATTAGGGCTAGTAAAGTCTAACATATCTACTATTTGGACCTTTACGGGAAAAAAGTTTGCCTACTCCTTTCTTAAGGCTTTGCAAAACTCTGTCATATAATATATAAATAGAATTTTGCTGTAAACACAGATGTTTTTAAAATACTGTTATGATTTAATGATCATGATAATGAGCTTTGATAACAGTTAAAAAATGGTAGAGTTGTAACATTCCTTATCAAATAAACTTATTAGCAAATTGCTAACATACCTTTCTTAGAACCACATGCAAGGTTTATCTGTGGCAGGATTTCTCTGCTGAATACTAAGGCAGTGGCATTATGCAGTGGGTATACTATTGCATTAAGTGGATGATGAAAAATACATGGAACCAAATGGTAAAGTGTGAGTAATGTTGAAACCCATTGCAGCTACTGTGCATAATTGATAAATAAGTGCCGATGACTAGAGCAGTATGGTTTAATGTATATGCAGCATGTTCAGTGGGAATCATATGTTACAGAGAATTACAAATATATCTCTTTCTTGCTAGGATCTAAACACAAATCTGCTACTTAATTCAGTTTATTTAAGTTTTTTTTTTGTTTCTTTGAAGGGAGATACTTAAAAAAAAAAAGAGGTCTTTCCAAATAGATCGTTCACATGATCTATGGGTTTAATTGAACCTATTTTTAACTGCTTAAAATACAGTTCAGATAGATTCTTATGATTTACAAGCTCTGTGAATTCCATTTTAGTAGAAATGAAAATTTGTGAAAGCCAAATGTATCAGTTATCTATTGCTGAGTAACTACCTCAGAACCTAGTGGCTTAAACAGCGATCACGTATTACATTGCAAAAATAAGGATCAGTTGGGTACTTCTGCTGGTGTGGGCCAGGGTTGGCAGATCTTGGCTGGGTGCATTTGCGTCCATAGTCCTATCCAAACAGATTGTTGGATGGACTAAAGTATGCCAAGAAAGGAGTGCAGAAAAGCCTAAAGTGATATTGATCAACTATTTCTTTTTTTGTAGGCTTCTTGTGTGTTACAATTTCCTTTCTTGGTTAAGAGTTTCAAATAGATTTCTGTTTTATTTTGTCAGAGATTGCCTATACTGTTAAGTGAATTTTTTTTTAACTTTATATAACTACTAGTAAGTGTCCTTGACTTTGGTTTGAAGATCTGGGAAAATAAACTTCCTACTCAGTAACCTGAATCCTAGATCTTATAACTTCAGTTACTCGATTCACTACCTATGTAAAGCAAAACCCCACAAAACTGTATATCTGTAGCCACACAAGATGGACTCTTTCAAGTTAGTCTGGCAACTTTGCAAGTGAAAAGTTAAACAAATTAATGTGTTTATGAGTCAATTTAATAAATATATTATACTAGGTGTTGTTGTTTTTTTAATAGCTCCTTAGTAATCACACTCCAAGTGTTAAGTGAATAATTTAAGTGGCGTGGTCATGAAATTGATTGAATCTTTTGTTGTTAACAGAGCTTGTCTAAACCCAAACCTTTTCAACTAGAAGATAGTGAGAGCCTTTGTAGGATGAGAATGGACTTACTTATTTTTTCTCAACCCTTCTTCTGAGTGGTTGGATTTGGTGAAAGAGCAGAAGATGAAGTGGAGGTAGGTTTGTTTGTATGAAAAAGGAGAGACCTCAGTGCACATCTGTTCAAATATGTTTTCTTCCAATATCATTTGGACACACTTGAAAAGATTCAATGACCCCAGCATTCAGCTACCAAAGTGCCATGAAGCCTTTATAAAATAACAAAGTTATTGAGCTTTTTATTCCCAAAAAGAACAAGATGCTAACCAGTAACTGTATAAGGTGCTTCTCAGACAATAGGCAGCCTTGGAGATAGCTGAAGAAAACAGTCTATACTTGCAGTATTCAGCCTGTCATTAACCACAAGGGCCATGCAGTAAGCAAGAACTTTGAAAAGAAAAAGAAAGAAATGTTGACTAAGAATATTTTAGGCAGCTTTATAACTTCTTTTTGGTTATAGAAAAAGGATACACTTTGTGGGGGCAACTTAGATTTGATTAGAAGCCATCATGGCTACGCATAGAACTTGGTTTTTCCTTCAGAGCTTACAAACCTATGCAGGGAAAGAAAAATTCTTCCGCTACCCTTCAAGATCTTCCAGCTGGACTTAGAATTAAATTACATGAGACAGGTAAATAGGAGGAAAAAAAAAAATTTTTACATGAACATGGGAGGCCCAGTAATGAAACTGAGACCTAAAGAAATGACCAAGGCAAGCAGATTTTATACTTTTTAGACAGACAATAAATCAATGAAGAATTGGCAGGACAAAGAAAACTTTGCGTTTTGATTAGTAAGAAATTTAAACAAAATTTGAGTTGGGTAGTAAATTAGTAAAATAACAGTAGCCTTCTCAGCCCTGAACGTCCCATCTTTGTTGATGAGGATGTCTCTTTACCTCCCAGTACAGGGAGAGTACCATTAACATGAGACATTAATTTCCCATTTTCAGGGGGACAGAGGAGAGACTGAGTGTCCTTATTGCACTGGCTGTCTCTTAAATACTTTTATTTAAATAATCAGTATGCCCAGGTGGCACATTTGGGAGTGGCCTGCCACTGACCCCTATACTTGAAAAATCTGAGTATTTGCTTGTGTGCAACAAACATGCCTGTATTTCTGTGTTGCAAAATTGCCTGGAGTCATGTAGCAGCACTTTCATTTTGTCATGCTCCGCATCAGCCTTCTTGGCTTGGGGCCACCTTTATTCATTTGCTTTAGCTGCCTAAACCTAGGAGACTTTGAGTCTGAGTGTTTGTATCAATCTGTTAGACTGGACATTCTTTTCCATTTCTTTTGACCAAAGCCAATATTATGAGGGTCTTAGTGTTGCAGAACACCAGAGAATGACTTCAGCATTGAATACTGTAGATTCCAATAATGCCATGGAGAGGCTGTGAGCCTTCCCAGTGTCCCACTCCAGTTTATAGCCCAAGTCTAACTTGAGGTGTACCCAACTACTCTGACTCTCCTGGGGTTGCTCAACTCACTGTGCACTTTCAGCTAGATTTATATCACTTTCCCTTTAGAATCATGGAACTGAAATAAATCTGAGCATAGGAAGAACTTCAATCTGGAGAGCTTGAGGACTTTCCTAATAAGACCAAGTTCTGAATGGAGAAGCCATTTAGTTACATAATTAGTTTTATTGCTTGTTAATCAGTTTCTACTGGTTATTTTTATTTTTAAGATCTTTAATGGGAGGGAGTAAAAATCCATACTTTCCTTTTTAACTTTAAGATTATTAGAGAGGGACGCCTGGGTGGCTCAGTTGGTTGGACGACTGCCTTCGGCTCAGGTCATGATCCCGGAGACCCGGGATCGAGTCCCGCATCAGGCTCCCAGCTCCACAGGAAGTCTGCTTCTCCCTCTGACCTTCTCCTCGCTCATGCTCTCTTACTGCCTCTCTCTCAAATAAAATAAAAAGAAAAATCTTAAAAAAAAAAAAGATTATTAGAGAGAGCATGTACATCTCATATACTTACATGTGAGAGTTGGGGAAGGTGCAAGAGGGGGAGAGAGAATCCTCAAGCAGGCTCCCTGTTGCATGTGGAACCTGATGTGGGGCCTGATCCCAGGATCTTGGGATCATGACCTAAGCTAAAAATAAAGAGTAGGCCTCTTGACCAACTGAACTACCCAGGTGCCCCTACGCATTCTTTAATCTGTCACAGGGTTTAGCCTACAGCTAGTAACACAGGAGTCAGTATGTGATCATAGGTCTAGCAGCAGCCTCATCATGTAGGAGTTTGTTAAAAATACTCTCTGGTTCCACCCCAGGTCTCCTGAATCAGAAGCTGTATTTTAACAAGAGCCCTGGGTCATTCATATGGTATTCATTAGACCTTCAAAGGTGTGTGTGTAAATATATATATTTACATACACACACAATCAGAAATCACTCAAATAAATATGTAACATCATATAGGAAGACCATAAAACAACACAGCCAACAATTCAAGTGCCTTCTATATAGGAATTTCATGGAGTTCTTTCCTGGTTTCAATACAGGGTAGTATGGGATTTTTCTGCTTTACTTACTGGGCTTCTCCTAAGATTTTTTAAAAGAGAGGTTTCCAAAGGCTTAACAAAAACAAAACTAATGATTGTTTTTGTAGCAAAACTGAAGAGAAAATAGAGGAATAAGGGGAGATTTCCTAGACAAAGCTCTGTAGAGGAGGTTGGTAAATTTGAAAGGCCTTTGGTGGTAGTAGGACGCACAGGCTGACCACAGCAACTAATTGGAACAATAACTTGAAGCCTAAAGGGCTTGCATTGTTGTGGTGGTTATTGTATCTTTTTTTTTTTTTTTGGACTGTCCAGTTTCCTCTTTCTTCTCCCTTTTTTAGCTCTTTCCTCAATTTTCTCCCTTTCTTCTCTTTTGCTATATATATAGTTTTTTTGGTATTATCTATTTCTAAACTGGACTCTAAAAATTCCACATGCCTAATTGAGGAGTTGATTTTGATAATCCAAGATTATCTGTCCTACCAGCAAAGGAAAGCATGGATACTTTAGAGTTACAGATAGGAAACATCCCTGAGGCAAGAATCCAGTGCCACCTTGTACAAAAGAAAGGTTGGGGCTAGAGTACATCCATCTTCCTATCCACTCTACCCTCCTCACTGAGGTGATAAGGTTTCTTATACTCTGATACAGTTTGAGAAAATATTGAAATGCCTAGAGGATTCATCAAGGTCACATTCAACCACCAAGTGAGTCATAGAAGAAATAGGATGTTGATACTGATCAGTTGGTTGTAATTGATGCTAAAGAATTATGGAAACCCAGGCCATAGTGTTACAGTCTTGAGTAGATTAGAATGACTAGACAGTGTCTCCAAAGGTACATTCCTTTTTTGCATGTGATGCTGATAGATTGTAGCCTTGTACATGATATTTTAATATTTTTCCCAACATTTGGGGACATCCATATGAAGCTAATTGCAAAAAACCACATTTTCTTTCTTGCAGTCTGTAAGAAAAGTAAAATACAGAATTTTAGGCAGGATATTAAATATCAAATTAGCATAAAGCATCTAAATAAAATGTATTAATATTTTAATATGAACATAATGTTTTATTCCAAGAACATAATGTTTTAATTCAAGTGCTTGTCTTTGAAATAGCTACAAGTTATTTTTGAGGAAAACAATTTAATGAGGATCTCTTCTAGTTCTTTATCATCATAAGTAGATAGTATCTGATATCAGAACTATATGTAGTACTTTTTTCTCCATTTGTCTATAATAACTTTCTTACCATCAGTCAAAATTTATTTTCTTAAATTATGTACCAAGGAATTGTAACTCTCTAGCTCAAGTGATTTTGATTTGTCTTTTCCTTTCAAGAGAAAATATAATGTTTAAAATACTTGATAAGGTATGCATATGGATTCCCTATCAATATTTTCATGTCAAGTATTTTAAAAGAATAATGAAGCATTTCTTTAAATACACCCAGGTGTTATTCTATTAGTGTTAATAATTCTTCAGAGTTTTAATAAAATGCTGATTAAACATTATTAATGAGTCATTTTAACTCCTTTTTCAAAGTTGAGTTATCTTTTGAATCTATAAGTTTTGCCAGTAAATAATTTTAAATACACTTTGCATTTTTGTGTAAGTTCATTCCAGGGCTCAAAGTGTGAGAGAAGTAAGTCACTTTCCTCTATACCCCCATATTTATGGAAGCATGGTTGACAAATAACCATTGTGTGTAGTTAGGTTGTACAATGTAATTTTTAAAGGTATACAGTGATATGAAATAATACCATGGTCAAGTTAATTAACACATCCACCACCTCTTTTGTGTCTGTCATAAGAATAGTTAAGATCTACTTTCTTAGAAAATTACAAGTATAGGATACAGTATTATTAACTATAATCCCTATACTGTACACTTGATCTCCAGAAGTGATTGATTCATCTTATAATGGAAAGTTTGTATTTTCGACCAACATCTTTCCATTCCCACTGGCAGCCTCTTTACCCCTTACTCTCTAGCAACCACCATTTTACTCTATGGCATTATGAGTTTGACCTTTTTAGATTCCACATGTAAATGAGGGCATACAATACTTGTCTTCCTGTCTGGTTTATTTCACTTAGCACAATGTGTTGCAGGTTCATCCATGTTGTCACAATGGCAAGATTTCCTGCTCTTTTCTGGCTGAATAGTAGTCTGTTATTTAATTATTTTTTTAATCCATTCATCCATCAGCATATACTTAGGTTGTTTTCATATCTTGGCTATTCTAAATATTGCTGCAGTGAACATAAGAATGCAGAAATCTCTTTGAAGTTTTTGAGGTACTCTTTGTATTCCTCTAGATCTATACCCAGAAATGGGATTGCTGGATAATATGGTAGTACTTTAAATTTTTTAATAAGTTACTTTTCGAAACCAAACTTTAAATGTACTTTGAATTTGGTGATAATGTTGTGCTCTTATAACTAGTTTCTTGAGCTCTACCTACTACTGTAAAAAAGTTTTATAGAAACAGATAATCATGTCAAAAAATGGGCAGAACATGAACAGACACTCCTCCAAAAAAGACATACAAATGGCTAACAGGCACATGAAAAAATGTTCATCATCACTAGCCATCAGGTAGATTCAAATCAAAACCACATTGAGATACCACCTTACACTAGTTAGAATGGCCAAAATTAACAAGACAGTAAACAACGTGTGTTGGAGAGGATGTGGAGAAAGGGAAACCCTCTTACACTGTTGGTGGGAATGCAAGTTGGTGCAGCCACTTTGGAAAACAATGTGGAGATTAAGAAATTCAAAATAGAGCTATCCTATGACCCCGCAATTATACTACTGCATATTTACCCCAAAGATACAGATGTAGTGAAAAGAAGGGCCATCTCTACCCCAATGTTCATAGCAGCAATGGCCACAGTTGCCAAACTGTGGAAAGAACCAAGAAGCCCTTCAACAGATGAATGGATGAGGAAGATGTGGTCCATATATACTATGGAGTATTATACCTCCATCAGAGGAGATGAATACCCAACTTTTGTATCAACATGGATGGGACTGGAGGAGATTATGCTGATTGAAATAAGTCAAGCAGAGAGAGTCAATTATCATATGGTTTTGCTTATTTGTGGGGGATAAGGAATAACACAGAGGATATGGGGAGATGGAGAGAAGGGAGTTGGGGGAAATTGGAGGGGGAGATGAACCATGAGAGACTGTGGACTCTGAAAAACATTCTGAGTTTTGGAGGGGTGGGGGGGGTGGCAGGTTGGGTGAGCCAGTTGGTGGGTATTATGGAGGGCACGTATTGCATGGAGCACTGGGTGTGGTGCATAAACAATGAATTCTGGAGGACTGAAAAGAAATTTTAAAAATAAATAAAAATTTTTTAAAATCTTATTGAAAAACTTTGTTTCATATTTTGCCCTTGAATACACTTAAAGTTCAAATATTTTCCCGTTTTGTGCCAGTGAAGTATTAGTTATTATTAGCTATAATAATCATGCTGTACATTAGATATCTAGAACTTACTTATCTCATAACAGAAAGTTTGTACCCTTTGACCAAAATCTTGCCATTTCTCCTCCACCTCCAGAAATAACCATTTGTTTGTGATAATTTGCTTAATAACTTTCTAAGCAAATGAGTCATAAATTTTAAAGAAAGTAAGTATTAGACACACAAATAGAAATTTGAGAAAACCCTCATGTTGCCCAGTTATTCATGCAGCTTCTTTTGTGGTGAATTCTTTGTTTGTCTTATAAATCTGATGACTTCAGCTTTAATCAAAAACATTGCAACTATGGTGGGAAAATAGTGTCAAATAAAAATTAAATCCATTTAAGCATAAAGTTCCCAGGAGACAGGATGATCATTATAGCTTTAGAAAATTGATTTTCTGATTATTAGACTGTTGTTTCATTTAATTTAATAACAAATATTTAAAACTTTATAAAATGTGATTTTTAAGTGGTAAAGGCCTACAGTTTCTTTAGTGACTCAATTTAAACAAATTAGGTTCAATTAGTTTTATCAGGAAATAAAAATTTATGCAAACAGTAATTACTATCAAATTCCTTCAAACAGACTTTGACCAATTTTAAACATCAAAGCTAATAAAGTATAAATAAAGAGATAGAAATCTAGAGAATTAATATTACTTATCTTTTAAATATAAATATCTAATAAGAAAAACAATAACCGTAATCATATGTAACTTCTAGATTAGTAGAGAAATCATGAAGATAAGAACATTCAAGGGAAAGAACAGGGAATGTTTTGCACGCACTAGCAGACAGAAGAGCTTTATTCTTGATAAATAAATCACAAATTGGGGTGATTCTATAGAAAGATGCTGTTATATATGTTATCCCTATAAAGTCTTGGTTTGCTCAAGTAATAATTGCCAAATTCAGAAAGTTACATACAGTGTTCAAAGATAATTTCAACTCTTCAGATTTTGAAAGGGTTGAAAAAATGGCTTTAAACTTTTACTGTTTTACAGACTTTACCATCAGCTTGCACATTTAGCCATTGATATGTTATACCTGACCTGTATCTCATTTGTTGACATTGGCTGAGTGACTTTGGCTTATGATGAAGTGACTGGGTAGGGTGTGGAGTCACCTGGATTTTAAGCCACGCTCTACTCCTTACTTGTTATAGGAGCTTGAGTAGGTTACTCTGTGCCTCAGTTTCCTATTCTGTAAAATGATGGTGGTAATGCCTACTATATTTTAGACTGACATGAGGAGCAAGTGAGTTAACATTTGTGGTTCATTTCTTTTTTTTTTTTTTTTAAGATTTTTATTTATTTATTTGACAGACAGAGATTACAAGTAGGCAAGAGAGGCAGGCAGAGAGAGAGGAAGGGAATCAGGCTCCCCGCCAAGCAGAGAGCCCAATGTGGGGCTCGATCCCAGGACCCTGGGATCATGACCTGAGCCGAAAGCAGAGGCTTTAACCCACTAAGCCACCCAGGCACCCCACACTTGTGGTTCACTTCTAAACAATGTCTAACACATAGTGCTAAATTAATGTTACTCATTTTTAGTAATACTCCCAGTAATAGTAATAGTACTTAAAAAGAGAGACACTTGATCAAATGATACACCTAGAATTAGGGTAAATTAAGCAGCTTTCTTAATTATCGAATTTTCATAGCTATTCATATTCTTTCAATATGCATTGTGAATGTCTAAGTGATAGGGTACATAATGTATGTGTTCTCTAAATTTATATAGCTATAGGACATTAATTTTGGCCCAAGGATCTCATGTGGGCACTGCTTTGCAGAATACAGTTTAGAAACACTTGCTTTTTGGCATTCCCAGGATTAAACCAGACTCTGCAACATCCCTTTAATGAAAAGGTCTTTTTTGAAGTTCAGTCCTGGCTCTGGCCTAGGTCTTTTACGTCTGGAATCCTATCCTTATGGTCTTTGTCAAGGCTGATTTAGCAGATGGTGAAGCATGATAGAAATATAATAAATGCCTATTGATCATCCTAACTAATTTTACATCATCTAACACATTAACTCAGTCCCAGATTTTTCTTAGTTCTTTGGAGACCTCTGCCAGAAAGAACATTTGGAGCATTTGTTCCCTCAGACACCCTTTGGATTACATGTGAATATTTCCATCCTATTTGAATCTGTTTTCAAAATAAAGCGTGATCAGAAGCTGCTTTAAATGTTTGACCAGAATCCAAATCCCCTCAGAAGGCTTTGTGAAATGTCATTCATGTCCAATTCCCTGATGCATTTATAATGTTCCTGTTGTATCTTTCTTTCCTGCATCTTTATTTTTTATATATCCATCCCATTCTTTTCTTCAGGGAGGAGTGAAACCAATATTAAACACAAAGTCAGCCTTCCTGAATGGTTGCCAATAGATGCATAGCCCATGGGCCAAGTTCTGCTGTGCATAACAGCCATGGCCCATGAGGCAAATGACAGAAGCTTCCCAGTCATATCCAGATGAGTAGGGAGGGCAACATTTGCTGTAGCTGGAGTCCTGGTGTCCAACCCTTGTGATTCTTAATTAAAAAAAAATATCAAGCACACTTAATGGGAAAACACTATTTTTCTCACAAATACTGTCAATACTAACCTCAAGTCCTAGGAGGCAGGAATAGCAGCCAAACCCCTATTTTGAACCTTTATCCCATTATTGCAGTACTCAAGGACATTACATTTTAGCTTCTTGACTCAATCTTTGGCCTGGCAAGGGAATTGTTACCCCTCCCCACAACCTTAAGTTTGAGAATAAGGTATCTGAATTTGGGCACATATGAGGTTAGTTGGAAACTCTTGGAGGTAAAAGAACCTTGGACCAATATATAAGTGATTATTTTTTTCAACAGCAATCTCTGTGGTAAAATATGAGGTTTATGGGTACTTAAGAGGGCACATGGAACTGAGTCTGAATACAGCTCTAGTACCTATTAGCTGTGCCCTTCAGCAAGTTTTGTTAACCGCCAAAGCCTTAGTTTTCTCACCTGTAAAAGGGGCTGATGTCAGGATTGCAAGAAATAGTGCATCCAGAAAGCCTTAACAAATGTCTGAACATAGTGGAAGCTCAGTAAATATTACTACATTGGTCCAGGGATTTTTTTTATAAGGTCACCATGGTTTCTCCACCAGAGATTGATTGTCAATGAATGCCCTTTAAATGTTATCTTTTAGAGCAATAACACTGGAGGATGTGTGTTTTTCTAAAGGGTTAATTTCTTGAACTCTGACAATCCTCTGCCCAGAGAATCTTCTGCCCTCTTGGTGCCATTCTGTATTTGGTAAGCTCTCCCCTCCTTGCTCTCCCTCTTCACACAGCCTTTATTGAAGTAACCTATTGGTGGTTTTGTCCTGCACTTTCTTGCCTTCACAACTAATCATGGGCTCTTTCCACTGTCCTGCCAGCTTTGCATGGAATGCCAGCTCAGGGGAAAAGGAGAAGTAGGAAAGGATCCTTGAAAGGGAACCCAAAAGAGCTTCAAATCCATAATCAATCCCCAGAGACTACATAGATATGCAGAGGGCCGCTTCTGTGAATTGGGTACAGACAAGTAAAGCTTTGTGGAGGAGGCAAGATTTGAAGAACTGATAGAATTTATCTAAATGAATAAGGAAAAGGGAGGAAGAGAAGGAAGATATGGAGAAATAATTCTACTGAATGTTGGCAAAAGTCTTAGATTGGAACTTTAAGATCTAGGTTTGATTCATTGCTTTGTTTTTCTAACTGTATTCTTGGGCAAGATATTTAAAAACTTTGAGCCTCAGTTGATCCATGATGTAAATATGGTCTGGTAATGCAAACTCAGGGAGTTGAGGGAAATTGGGGGGGAGATGAACCATGAGAGACTATGGACTCTGAAAAACAACCTGAGGGTTTTGAAGGGGCGGGGGGTAGGAGGTTGGGGGAGCCAGGTGGTGGGTATTATGGAGGGCACACATTGCATGGAGCACTGGGTGTGGTGCAAAAACTATGAATTCTGTTACGCTGAAAAGAAATGAAATCAATAAAAAAAATTACTCTAGAAAAAAACTTCTGTGAGAAGATATTTAATAAAAATTAGCTGAATTTTAGTGATATGACTTCAATAGATGCATTTAGTTATATAAATTTTAAATTGTGATATTATCTATGGTACAAAGCTGTTAATGCTTGAAAATATAGTATAATCCTAATATAAAACAAGCATCAAATCAGAACCATAATTATCATTAAGGTATTTTCAAGTGCGTATTCTCCCCTGGCAAGCTCATACCTCTGCATTTTGTCCTTTTTCTCACATCTGATTTATACCAGTGTCGCTTTAAGGTGTTTCAAGAAATTTGCCTTTCCAAGGATACCAATTACAACCTGATGGACTCCTGCATACATAATTCTTTCCATTTAAAATTATTTTTATTCTCCTAAGGACCAAAGAAGTTATTAAAATTTTACAAAGTTTTAAAAAATTGTTTAAAATTTTGGAATTAGAGAATATAATGAAGGTATAAAACATTGTGAGTAAGCTTTTCCTACTTAATATTTTCCTTCATGACATAGTCTTTGAAAATATCATTATTGGGGCACCTGGGTGGCGCAGTGGGTTAAAGCCTCTGCCTTCAGCTCAGGTCATGATTTCAGGGCCCTCAGCAGGGAGCCTGCTTCCCCCTCTCTCTCTGCCTGCCTGTCTACTTGTGATCTCTGTCTGTCAAATAAACAAAGTCTTAAAAAAACTTTCTTAAAAAAAAAAAAGAAAATATCATTATTAATGGCTTCATATCATTCAGAGGTATGGTAGCATATATCTGTGTCACCAGTCTTTGAATGGTGAACATTCTATCCCAAGTTTCCACTATTATAATTACACCTGCAATGTATATCCTCGTAATAAGAATCAATGTCCATAGTGGTTCTATTTCTTTAAATTTTCATGAAGAAAGGAAATATGTTTCCTTCATTTATAGGTTTAAAAGTGCAACTTGACCCTCCCTCTGTTACACAAATTTTTTGCAGCATTAGAAGTACCATTTTCCTTGCATACTAGCAGAATTTCCAGTGGCACTTTACCTAGGAGATTTTCCACCAAATATGGCGTTTCCTTAGGAACGTTTTACTATAGTTTGCTAGAAGATTTTATTCACTGAAGGGAAAAAAAAAAAAAAAAACCATGATCTCAAGATAAATAAATTTATGTCAAATGAGTTCTGGGAGAATTAATTTTCAGATATGTAATTCCAGAATTTAATTAGATCACCCTGAGGATGGATTCAGTGAATGGTCTCAGATTGAGTATTCATGAGACAAAAAGGATTTTCCTAAGAACTGATGAGCATACTTGGGTCTTGTACGTCAACGTTTTTTTTTTTCTCCCCCTGAGTGTATCTCCTATTCATGAAAACAATTGTAACGTGCACCCCCCCGCCAAAAGAATAATGAATGAACATAAACCTTTGATCAAGAATTAAATATTATCATTCCTGGGGCACCTGGGTGGCTGAGTGGGTTAAAGCCTCTGTCTTTGGCTCAGGTCATGATCCCGGGATCCTGGGATCCAGGCCCACATCCGGCTCTCTGCTTAGCAGGGAGTCTGCTTCCTCCTCTCTCTGGCTGCCTCTCGCCTATTTGTGATCTCTGTCTGTCAAATAAATATATAAAATCTTTAAAAAAAAAATTAAAGCTTCTCATTCCTTTATAAAATCTGTTATCAGATACTTCATATAGTGTCATATATTTTTCACCTCTGTTCTGGTTAAGGGACATCAATTGAGTTAATTTGTTATAACTGGATAGGCTTGTGCATTCTTACCCAAAAGATTATTTAAAAATATCTAATTATTATTTGTTCAGTGGTTCTTTAATAGAAACTATCACTTCAGAAAATTTTTTTTTCATTTAATTTTATCTTTTCAGTATCCCAAGAGTCATTGTTTATGCACCACACCCAGTGCTCCATGAAAATCTTTTTTAAAAGATTTATTTATTTTTGAGGGAAGGAGAGAGGAAATAGTGTCTGTGCAAAAGCGGTGGGAGGGGCAGAGGGAGAAGGAGAGACTCTCAGGAACATGGAGCCCAGCGTGGGATTCCATCTCATGACTTATGAGACCATGACCTGAGCCAAAAACAAGAGCCAGGTGCTGAACTGACTGAGCCATTGAGGCGTCCCCAGAAGTTTTTATTCTGATGAAATGACCTATTATATCATTTTATCCCCAAAGCTAATTTGCCATTTCCCCACCACCACCTATATGAAATGTTAAAAGCCTTTAGTTGGGCTGTAAAATGAGCCAGTAAGGTTGGTTATCAGTGATCTACTAACCAAAAGAACTTAATTTTCTTTTAATTGGATAATAGAAATCACAATGGTAGTCACATACTCATGTACAACTGCAAAATAATAACCATGCCCAAAGCATCATTTAGTACTGAAAATACCTTTTGATTTCAAAGGATGAGGCAAATAAGTGTCTTATATGCACATGCATATATTCCCCCAGAACTTAAAGAAGCAAATATTTTGCATTTCACTATATTCCTTTCTTTATGTAAAATGAGATAAAAATCTATCTTAAATATAGGCTATACATTTATAGCCTATATTTAAATATAGGCTATATATTTATATATATATATATATGTCTTTTTAAATATGTCTATTTAAATATAGGCTATGTGTATATATATATATATATATATGTCTTAAATATAGGCTACATATAAAGGTTGCTTTGCAAAGGCAATTATATTAGTAATATCTAATTATACAGTATTACTAGCATATTCCATCACAGCAGCAACAGTGAACACACCTGAGTGTGGCTCTGGGTTAGGGTACAGCCACTAGCTACAAGTTGAGATGGAGAAATATCTTCTTCTCTTTGGGAATAAAGAAGTTCCCTGCGATCTACAGTCTGACTTTCTGTGAGTTCAGCAATTTTTATTATAGCATGTTGGTATAATTATTCTATTTTATTATTATTCTTAATCTCTCACTGTACTTAATGTATAAATTAAACTTTATCAGGGTCATGTATGTATAGGAAAAAAACAGCACTTATAGGATTTGGTGCTATCCGTGGTTTCAGGCATTCATGGGGGGGGTGTCTTAGACTACCTCCCCTGCAGATAAGAGTTGGGGGACTACTGTATGCTATCTTCATTCAGCAAATGCTTACCGAAAATCTGCCATATGCACAGGTGCCATGCTTAGCCCTGGGGATACAGGCATAAGCAAAACATACATGATATTAGAACTGAGGGATGCTGTAGTATATGGAAAAGAGAGGAATTATAGTAGTTCAAAGGAGAAAGATTTGGAATTCAGGTTAGTGGTTTGCACAAAAGGGGGTGTAGCATGGGCAGAAATAGAAGAGAGGGACTTCCTTATGTCCTGGAACCATTAAGAGGAAATTTGAGGCCCATAAAGAAAAGGGAACTTGCCCAAATCTCTCTGCCAATAAATTCACAAATTTCATATCAGACAAGCTGGGGCTTATCAAAATGGGGAATGAAATGCCATAAAGTAGCAGGAGACAGTCTTAGTAATTCTGACTGAAAAAAGGTTAGAGGATTCACTCATTATGGTACAAAAATTGAACATGAGGAATGAATTACAATGAAAAAGAAATAATATTTGGTTCTTTAATTTTAGTTGCTTGAATTGAAGATAGAATAGTACAATGTTAGAATGGCTGAGAGGACAAATTAAAGGTTCATTTATACCTGAGAAGGAATGCAGACACTTCCTTGAACTTTAGTCATGGAAGATGGCAATAACCTTATGATGGATAGAGCTCTAACTAGGAGATCTGGCTTCTGGTGAAATTCTGTGAGTTTTTTTGGAATAGCATGCTTTTTCTGGGCTTCAATACCCTCATCTGTAGGTATGAGGGAATATTTTCTATTTCTGTAGGCTCTAGAATGTAACCTGATATTTCACCTTGAAACATACTTTAATTGCGTATTTTAGAGAAGGTATAATGCAAGAATTCAGAGCAGTGGTGGATTAAAGTAGTCAGGAATAAGACCTCCCTCCCCCCCCCCCCAAAAAAAATCTGTCAGTAAAAAATACTTATTGAGAGCTGAACTTTGGAGGTAGGCTACCTGGGTTCAAATCCTGGCTCTGTGGAGTTGATCCTTGGCAAGTTACCCAACTTTTTGTGCCTCAGTTTTCTCATCTATAGGATGGGAATAATACCATTATATTACTCATAGTGTTTTTGTGAGAACTGAGTTAATATTGTAGAGATGCTTATTATGAAGCCCTGTACTTGAGTGCGGAACTGCTACTAAGCTTCATTGAGGAGGTGGAACTAACATGAGCTATGTATTAAAGGTAGAAAGATTCAGAAAGAGATTCCAGACAAGGGAAACAGAATGTGTCAGAAAGAAGCAAGTATGAGTTTGGCACCTGTGGATGGAAGACAGTGACGCCATTTTCTAGAGTAGAAAGAAACTAGGACTGAATAATGGAGGCATTAATTTCTAGTAAAGAGAATCCTATCACAAGGATTAGGGAATTCCATCATAGCTACTGGACACATCATAATTTGCTCTGTGAAAATAATGAATGGGAAATGCTGGAGGTTCTCAAAAGGGAATTACATAACAAACATGACTTTTGGAGAGGCTGGATTTTATAGCCATATATGGGTTGGATATACAATTATTGGTGCCATTTGGTCAGGGTTCTCTGCAAGAGGGAAGGCAAAAGACAGGGAATATTTTTAGAGAATAGCTGGTCTGATGTACTCCAGAAGACTCAGTGGTAGTAGAAATTTGGACCATGTAAAGGAAGACCTTGCCTTTGGGCCTTCCCATGTAAATCACAAGTAGGTGGTGCTGGAGTCACGGGAAAGAGTTTTGTATTGAAATGATGTTTTCTGTGGGTAAGTTTCCTGTCAGGGCTTTTGTAAGATATTTTAGGTATTTAAAAAATATCTGTGTCATCTAGTTTAAATGACAACCTGGTAATTTGGAAGAGGAACAAGCATTCAAAGTCATTTTTTAAAAAAATCTTTTGGTTTTATCTGTAAGAATTATAGAAACATTTACAAATACATGTATAAAAATCTCTGTGGGTTATTATGCATATGTCTTTGGTATAAATTTTAATTACTATCAAAGATGTCCCTGCCCATAGCATGTGACCTGTGGCTGCATGGTGCTGGTACTTGAGTAAGCACCAAGTCATCATGTTGCACTAGGTCCATTAATTTCGAGCCCTTTGGAGACTACCTGTGAGAATTCAACTACATTCAACTCATTTTATCTACCTTTGCATTTTCCACCCCAGCTGATTAAAGTTTTCTTTTATATCATAAGGGAGAAGGTGTTGAACTCTGTAAATACAGGTCTAACTCTGGCCAACCATTTGTAAGCATTTTAAAACATATGGTCTTTCTCCATTATCACATGCCTGTCCTTACTCACTGCCCATCAACTTAGGAAATACCATTTAAGGAGAACCAATTCCACAGAAAACTCAAGCTAAGGTAAAATAATGAATTTGGACATATCACAATTTGATAACTCTGATAGAGAATGTTCTTTTGTAAGAAGCTGTAGAAGATTTTATCTTCTAAAATATGCCAGAAAAATCCACTTATCCTCAGATATTGGCATTAGATGCCAACAGAGACCATTAAAAGTTAAGGCCATAAACTGATATCCCAAAAACACTGGCTGTATTGGCAACTGCAGGATAAACATCAGATAAACATCTCGGATATCCAGGTACACTAGACGTTGTTGAATGAAGCAGATAGAGGTTCTATCAGCTGAGAACCACATGCCAGCTGTGTGTTGACACGCACACATATAGACACACACGTATATGCATTTGAATCTTGAAACGTGTTGGGGGGTTAGGGTCACTGATCCCCCACTGGATATCTGAATATAATTTTTCATTCTCCCAAATCTTTACTAATAGCCTACTGTCAACTGGAAGCTTTACCAACAATATAAACAGTCAGTTAACACATATTTTGTATGCTATATGTGTAATATACTGAAGTAAGCTAGAGAAAAGTAAATGTAAGGAAAATCATAAGGAAGAGAAAATACGTTTACTGTACACACTGTATTTGTAAAAAAAAAAAAAAAAATCTGCATGCAAATAGACCCATGCAGTTCAAATCTGGGTTGTTCAAGGGTCAAGTGTGCATGTGTATATGTGTGTGTATGTGATTTTTTTCACCTTTCCCGCTTTTCACAACATTCACGTTGCCTTTTGGTAACTTTTTTCCCCTTTTGCATAGGATTTATATTGGTAGCCCTTGTATTAATCAGTGCCAACTCAGGAAAATAGAAACCATACCAGATACTATAACAGAGATAAATTATTACAAGGAAATTAGTTAAATGTTGAAAGACTAGCTCTGAGATTCCATGGAGGTGGTACCTACAGGAAGCAGCTGCCACCTCCATGGTTGTAGGGGCAGAATGTGGGGTTGTTAGAATCTTGGTGGAGGGGCCCATGAAGCTTGGTGGAGGGGCCCATGAAGCTGAGATTCAGATCTCTGGAGAAAAGTGGTCTGTCCAGTTGGCGGAACAAAATTAGAAACTCAAAGAACATTGCAGAACTGGGACCTGGGCCTCTAAGTGGATCCTTTGCCATCACTTCTATTATCTCTGAGGGGAAACAATGGGCCTGGTTGGGGAAGACCCAAAGAAGAGGTGGAATTGGAACTAACTGCGACTTCCATGGCAGAGGGCTATTGTCAAAGAGACATGCAGGTACAGTAAATATAACTGAAGAAGTGAGTCCCTTATTTTTCTACTAGCCTTCTGGTCTCTTAGTTCTTCCTGGCAGAGTCTGACATGGAAACTCCTAGCAAAGGAGAGGTATAGTTGCTGAATCCCAGGCTCTACATCACCAAGCAGGGTTTGGCAAGGTGGGTGTTGATCTGAGAGATAATGGGTTAATGACAGCACAGATCTTTTTACCAAGTTTTACTGTTATAACGTATTCCTTATAGAAGTACTGTAGAGACTCTCTCACCATGCATGGACACAGGCATAAATATGTCTTAGAGCAGGGTCAGTAGTGAACATAAACTAGGATGATGGGGATAATTCAGGGAAAAAACCTAATCTCTCTCTTGCCCCATTATGGGTCAAGAATTTTATTAAGTCCTTCAGAGATACCATTTCATTTAATAATCCAACACCCTTGTTAGGGGATGAGATTATCTCTTTGTTGCAAATGAAAAAAAAATCACTCTCAACGGATTTAAGTAATTTTGGTCAGTGAGTAGAAGGTAGAATCCCAGCCAAGGTCTGTGTGACAACAAAGGAAATACTGAGCTTTCTTTATCCGCCAAAATGTAGAATAAGGCAAAACCAAGGAGTCAAAAGCACAGATACCCAAGAAGGAGGGACACAGAAACAAGGGGGCGGGTGAGGGTGGGACCTTGGTTCTAAGGGAATGCCCATTTGGTCATGGAGGATGTAGTGGATTTAGTTTCAGTACTTCAGGACCTTACTCAACCCTGGCTTTCTAGATGGGGTAGTCCTCTCAAGGACTTGGGTTGTTCTCACAGACTTGAAGTTAAGTTTCTGCTGCAAAAATGGTCACCATTAACCTGTGGTTCACCTCATTTTCATACCTTTCACCTCTTGCCTCCCACCCTGGGGCTTTGCTGTAGAGCTGAGACTTAAGGCACCAGGGCACGTGGTTTGCCCTCATGCACGTGTAAGTCACAAGTGCAGGGGAGTTAATACACACTGAGCAAGGGACATAGAGCAATATTAGGACATGTGGATAAGTTTTTCTCCTTCCTCTTTCTGGAGGAATTCTTTAGATTTACAGATTCATGTGGCCTCCCTGAAGATAACCTGCAAGGCTGAGAAGACAGCTTGACACAAATTCAGTCCAGCTCAGTAACAATATTTTTATACTTGCTCCCTTTACACACCTTTTCCCTCATTCTTGCTGCCTTAGCATTGCATTCCCCAGTACAATGGTAGCACAATAAGCTGTTGCAAAGATTGTTTGGGGGAAAAGGAGGTTGCTGGATTGTGGGGGGAGAGTGCCAGGTTAAGACAATGGGACACACAGTTTTCTTTGTACCTGGAAGTAATCCCCAATATTGATTATTTTAAGCATTTAGGTGGAAGCTCTAATGTGGTTAAACAAGGCAGGGAGAGAAGTTCTGGGGGAGAAGCGAGGATAGATCTGATATCTCTTCCTGTATAGAATGAAAGTTTGTTATTCTGCAGATCAATTCCTTAAATGTCCTTAAATGAAGCCTGATGTATAGCTGCTGTTCTTATAGAACTCTCCTATTGTCAATTCGAACTTCTGTCGGTGTTCATACAGTCCCATATTCTCTGAATAGCTGACTCACAATCAGAATTTATAACTAACTTCTTATTACCTCCTCTGAGAAGAGTTTGCTTGTCCCTCTTCTTTCTGCTGAACTTTTGAGACTGGTAGAGTATCCACATCTATGTTTCAAAGATCTTTTGAAATTTGTATTATAGCATAAATCATTCTGTTTCTATACAGTATGGAGATATCTGTAAGCAGAGACTATGACTTGGTCAGTGCCAAATTTCTAGAAGCTCATGGAAGCTTGGCACACAGTAGGCAGGAACCTAATATTTGTTGATACCACTGACTGAATCAAAGGATTCATGAGGAACTCTGATCAAGTCCCTAAGCTTTTTAATTACCTGATTGAACAAATCCCAGGAGAAAACTGCTGAATCAGGCTCATGTTGTATGTGAGTATAATATGCATTTGACCATATGATGAAATATGAGAGCAACACAGTTTCTATAGTATTAAAATACTTGTATCTCTGCCAGTATTTACCGCTCCCTATCATATAATTATTTGATCCAAAGCTTTGAAAGCCCTGATAAAATGCTAATTTGGAAGTATCATACCAACATATTTGATCGGATTAGCCTCGGTTCTCTGTTACATAGACAAAGAAATGAGATTTGTACCTACTGAGCCTAATGCCAAAAAGTAATGACCCATCCACCCTGCCATACGATTTTATTCAAATAACAAGTGCCTCAAAAGCAAAGTAGGGTATTTATTGGCCTCTAGCTTCCAGAAAAAAACAGAAAGAATAAAGGATGAGGGAAAGACAGAAAGGACAATTGATTTGATATACTGGAAACAAAAACACTGAGTCCAAAACACTTTGTCTTTGGAGTATACAACAAAAAGGAGCCCATGACAAGTAATTTGGTGGGGTAGAATAATCAAGGCAGGAATCCCATCTGATGCATGAGGTTCTCAGAAGATTGTTAGTGGCTAAGGGCAGCAAAGAACTATAAGGAATGCCTCAGAACTGAAGGCCACAGAGAGGGCTCTGGAAAGATTTTTCATGCACCTCTTAACTATGACCAGGAGGTTGGCTTAGGCAACCTGTTTTAGAGTAAGAACTATAGTTACAAGATGAGCAGTCATTTTATTCCCTGATGAATAATTTCAGGTGCCATAGTGTTTCTTCTGGCAGGATTATATAGTACTTAAGAGTGGGTGGTCTGCATATATACATGTATACCCCCCAAAATCCGTATTTTCACATTGTGAACATTTACTGTGTGACAATCTCAGCATAGTTCTTTAACTTCCATCTGCCTCGATTGTTGTAAAGTAAATAGCATTTCCTTCAGAGGGTGATTGTGAACATGAGGGAAATAATGCTTGTGAAGCCCTAGTCCCATCAGAAATGGCAAGTGTGCAATAAACGCTTGTTGTCACATTGTTGGTACCAGTAGGGTCCAGTTTTTGCAGGAAATCTTCCACCTTTATGTTTTGACTAACCAAGAATGCATTTTTAAAAATAGTCAAAAATTCCTAATCTTCAGCATTATGGGCATCTGATCCCTTGGACCTAGAGTATTATATTCCCAAAGCTGATAAAAATCCACCATATTCTAAATCACCTTATCAAGTGCTGTCCTAGTCTGGGGAGGCAGGGGAGTGACTTGAAGGTGAAATACCCCGTTAGCAATCCCCCAGGTGAACAGAAAATTTAAAATAATATTCTAATGATTCATTGTACATTACTACGCCCCATTAGGTGCCTACATTACATCTTAGGGCACAATCAATATCTGTCATCTTGCTTATGGCTTTGGTGCTAGAGCGGTTCAATTTCATTTTGCAACTCTCATGCCCATGAAGCTGTAGCCCAGATGTCCTATGATAAAATATCACTCAGACGTACATATTCACCCCTAAAGCAGAGTGGGAGATAATTGATAAAGACGGTGTCTTTCCCTCTGGTCAAACACCATTAAAGTGAGGATACGATTGACAGGAGAAAAAAGTAAGACCAACATTCTGTGAAACTTTTTGGTGAATCCATTCAGGAGAGAGAGAGAGAGTGAGTGTGTGTGTGTGTATTAAAGAGAGTTCTTTGAGAAGGGTTTTTTGAGCATTTAAGCTAGATTGGTATTTATGAAATTTTAATATAGATAAAACTTAGTTCACAAATATATCTATTATATAAAGAGAGATACCAGTATGTAGACATATGCTGTCTTCTGTTAAAAAAAAAAACAACATTAAAAAAAATTAACAAAAAAACAACTAGTCCGTTATAGACAATGGAAAAACCAAAGGGAGACACTCCAGAGTAGCCATGAATAGGTGATAATAAACCCATTGTCATCATTCTAAACAAAACTAGTAAATTAGCTAAATAACCTATATTTTAAGGTGTTTTCTTTTTTCAGAATCACAATGCTAAATGACTGCTCCCCCCTACTGCATCATGTGGGGGCACTTGTGGAGGAGTCCAGGAAAATACTGCAATTAAAATATCTTCCCCACACATTCTACCAAGTAGAAAGTCATTCAAGTTAATAGGAGCCTGTATTAGAATTTAAGTATAACTGGGAGGGTTAAACCCATCATCTTGTGTCTCATACTTTACTGTGAATCCTTGAAAATATGAAATGTATCATTTCTTTCCAAATTGAAATCTGATAGAAATGTGAATTCTGCTTAAGAGAGAGGGAATGGAACACTATAAGGATTTCAGAACACAGTGGAATAGGACAGGCCAGGACCTTTGCCACAGTGCGGAGCTTTGGGAAGACAAAAGTCAATGTGAAAGTGTGTATATGTGTGTGTGTGTATGTGTGTGAGAAGTATAAAAAGACCAAAGAGAGCTCTAGAGATTGATATGTAAGAGCCTCAAAAATGAATTTAACTGGCTCTGCTCTTGTGTTTAAGGTGCTGTTGGCTGCAGGCACCGTTTGCCATGACTCTGGAAAAATGCCAGTAATGTGCTGCCTTGCACAGAGAGGTTCTAAGTGCTCCTAGACCTGTCCAGCTTTATAAAAGGACAGACATATGCAATTCTGGTGACATTTGCTTTGGGATAAAAAAAATACTTCTTTGACACTGGGTTTCTTTGACATAGGGAAGGGTTTGTGCTAAAAAGGACTATGAGAGAGTAGCTTAATTTGATTATTAATATCTGTCTACATTATAGTCAGGGTTTACTTTTGGGGAGATTTGATAAACTATAGTAGTTTATTTGGTTTCCTTAAAAAAAGTTGGGAAATGTAAACACCTTAATACTGATATATCACACCTTGGAAGGGTGTTTTGGGGTTTTAGAATAGGGGACAGAACTCACACTATAGAACAAAGACTAATACTGGAGCAAATGCCCTGAGATTGAGGAAAAAGAACATATCTTGAAAAGGAGAGAAGGATCTGGAGTCCCAAATAATGTATTGTTTTAGCTCAGTGGTTTTAAGGAAGGAAGAGAGATAGGTGTAGGTTAAGGCAATGAAACCATCCCACAGAAATGTTTAACGGGGACAGTCTCAGAATGCTGCCGGTAACTGTAAACATTGTGGGGATCAGTGGGCCTGATCAGTGCCAGTCCCTGTTCTATTTTCTTTTATTCTGGGTAGTGTCAGATTTTGCACCATGAAATACGAAACACTAGGAACTGTTGGGGTTTTTTTGTTTGTTTGTTTGTTTACAATTATTCATCTGTTTCTATTTTTGTATAGCTTTGGGGGACTGTAGGATGTCCCTCATATATTTTAGAACAACTTTAAGGGGGGAAAGAATGAAAAGCAATGAGGAGTTTGCCTTGATTATTGGAACAGATATGTTTAACCAAGTGTAGTAAAGTAGGTTCCCTGTTTTCACCGTCATTCCTTACAGAATCAGGTGCTACTTCCTCCCCACTGTCAAAATAAGTAGAATCTTTCTCTAACTTAGGACTGCTGTGGGGTGCTGTTTACTGTGTGGATTTCTGACTTTCTCATTTCAGGCTTAAAGTTTAGAATTTTGTCAAAAGATACAGGTTCTTCAGTAGCCTGCTATTTATTCTTTCTTCTGCCACTTCCTATTTCCAACTCATGTGTTGCTATGAGACAAATTTTCTTTAAACACGACTTTGTTTTTTTAGCTATTCCTTGTTGAAGAACCTAACCAATTTTCTCTTGCTCTTGTGAGTCATCTGTTTTTCTTTTCCCAGATTTCAAGCTCCTCTTAAATTTCGTTGCACTTGGTCTCACCTCAATGTCCTGCCCATTCTCTACGTGAAATGTATCCTCCCCACACACCAATTAAGCTTTTGTTCTCACTGTCCCACCTGGTCTTCATGCCATTCCCTGAGCTACTGCTTCTACTCTAGAGTGCCCACCCTGCCTTCTTTTTTCTCCTTCATATATCTTACTGAGTTTTAAGTTTACCTTTATTCTTCCTTGTATAATAATAGAGTTAACTGAGTGAAACCCAGCAATGTGCCAGCCACTGTTCTAAGCACTCGTCATGAATTGCATTATTTAATTTCTGAATTGACCTTATAAGGTAGTTCTGCATCCCCTTTTTACAAACAAGGCAACTGAGACACAGAGGAGTAACTTGCCTAGTAACACAGCTGTGAAGTCTCTCGACTGGGATATACAACGAATTTGCCCCAGTGCCGCGTCTTGTTCTCTCCATTGCCATGCTCTCCTGCCACCCTTCTCAGTCTCCTGAGACATCCAGCTCACCCCGATTTTCCTCCATTATGAACTTGCATGGTAGCTTTATTTTAATGCGGTGTATTATTTCATTGTGTCTGTTCTGTGCATGTTAATTTTTTCTGGACAGTTATGTAGCAGGATATCTTAAAATGAATCCGATACCTGTTCTCCTTTCTTTTCAAAACAGCGTACAGTCTCAGTTCGTGACAGGAACTCATTAAATACTCATTTGTTGTTGATAGATAATGCAAAGGTAATGCTCCTCCCCTCCAGTTATGCAATAATTGTCTTGATTTTGTGATTCACTCTGGCAGTATTGACTAAGTACCTTCAAGTCTAAGTGATCCATTATAAATGTGTTAAATTTCATGTATGTGATCTACAGAGTAGGTCTCACAGAGTGATAGTGATAGAGTTAACTAGCATTCTGCACTGGCTTCTGAGTTGGGCTCCAGTACCTCTCAATTATTTGCTTTTATTGCAACATTTTTTAATGATAGGAGATACTGTGTAACTACTTTGGATTCTCCTTAGTGGGTACCAGAAAGTAAATTCTTCTAAAAACATGGATATTGGCTTTAAAAAACACATTTTCACTGTGCTTTAGCTGAGTTACTTTTCTCTTAACCAATATGATGATCATGATTAGAAAATATCTGGTTTTAATATTGGGTTCAATCTTTTTTTTTTTTTTTTTTTAAAGATTTTATTTATTTATTTGAGAGAGAGGCAGTGAGAGAGCATGAGCGAGGAGAAGGTCAGAGGGAGAAGCAGACTCTCCGTGGAGCTGGGAGCCTGATGCGGGACTCGATCCCGGGTCTCCGGGATCATGACCTGAGCCGTCCAGGTCATCAAGGCAGTCGTCCAACCAACTGAGCCACCCAGGCGTCCCTGGGTTCAATCTTAATAGATGGCCTTTGGGAACAGAGGCTCAGGAATCAGGCAGACCTGAATTTGCATCCCATTTCTGCCACTGAATAGCTGGACAATCTTAGCAAGAAACTTAGTTTATATAAACAACCATTTCTTAATACCTAAAATGGGGATACGACCACCTACTCTGCAGGAGTAAGTTATTCCTTTGTGTCTGCAGGGTTGCCGTGAAAATTAATTTCAGTAATACATATAAAGGAATTACTTAGCATACTTTCTGCCATATGGCAATCGCTTTATAAGAAGTTTTTATTGGGAACAACAATATATTTCTTGAAGGTAATATTTGATACATCCCGACTTATCTGTAAAAACAGCATGTAGAATTTGTAGCAGACTTCTCTCCCATCCTCCTTCCCTCCCTCCCTCACTTCTTTCCTTTATTCCCTCTCTTTCTTCTTTCTTTCTTTCTTTCTTTCTTTCTTTCTTTCTTTCTTTCTTTCTTCCTTCCTTCCTTCCTTCCTTCCTTCCTTCCTTTCTTTCTTTCTTCCTTCCTTCCTTCCTTCCTTCCTTCCTTCCTTCCTTCCTTTCTTCCTTTCTTCCTTTCTCTTAGCTTTGAAAAGAGCTTTATGGAGGTATAATTTATGTACAATAAGACTCAACCATTTTAACATCTGGATTAACTTTGATGGATTTTGATGATGTGTACAGTCGGGTAAGCACCCCACAGCTAAGAAATGACATTGTTCCATCACACTGAAATGTTGCTTCATGTCCATCTGCCATGAAAATGCACCCTGCCCCTATTCCCATCCCCAGGCAACCACTGATTTGTTTTTGGCCTCTACGGTTTTGCCATTTCTGAAATTCCATGTATGTGGAACCATACAGTATGCTGTCTTTCATGTTTGATTTCTTTTACTCAGCATGGTGTTTTTAAGATTTTACTCATGTAGTTACATGTAATATTTTCTTTCTTTTATTGCTGAGTAGTGTTGTGTCTATCCATTCACCAGCTGATAGGTGTTAAAGTTGTTTCAATTTTTAGCTTTATGAATAACATTGCAATGAATATTTGAATCCAAGGCTTTGTGTGAACTCTCTTTCTCATAGGGCTTAGTGTGTCCAGAAAAAGGATACCAGATCTTAATGGAAGGCATTGGGGCACCTGGGTGGCTCAGTCAGTTAAGCATCTGCCTTCAGCTCAGGTCATGATACCAGGGTCCTGGAATTGAGCCCTGCATCAGGCTCCCTGCTGGGTGGGGGTTCCTGCTTCTCCCTCCTCCTCTGCCCCTCCCCCACTTGTATGAGCTTGTGCCCACTCACACTCTCTCTCTCTCAAATAAATAAGTAAAACATGAAAGGAAAGAAAGAAAAGTAGGGAGGAAGGAAGAAGGGAAAGAAGGAAGAAAGGAAGAAAGAATGAAAGAATAGCACAGCACAGCACACTGTGCAAGAATCACAATAGCATTGTTCTGGTCTTTTCTCCGCCTCCAGTCCTGAGATGATAATAATAATAATAATAATAATGAATTAGGATGCCCTTTTATTTGTCCGGCCTGCCTGTATCCCTTTCTCAGAGAAGCTGCTCCCAGAGCCTCCACTTGAGCCAGTTATGCTCTCCCCAATCCCAGTCAGTGTTCACTGTTAGGTCCCCCAATAATGGATCCTTGATTAAAGGATACAAAGCAAAGGTCAAGCAAAGCTTTATTTCGCGCCAAGCACTGAGAATCAAACTGACCAGTCAGGGCCGTCTCTTACAAAGAGGCGACCCCTCCCTGCCTTACAGACTAACTTTTATAGTGCAAAGGCCATGTGGTTGGGCCTGGCCACTCACAGGGGTCCAATGAGATTGCAACACACAGAGAAAGCTGCACAGTCATGCTAGGTCACACACGGGTGGCCAACTGAATTACAGTTCACCGCATAGTAGCTATTTGAACTAGCCTATCACCTTGGTCAGAATTGGCACCCAAAAGGCGGGGCCCACACTCCTTGGTAGCTAGGGAGACAGTATACGCTCTCTACTGATTGGATGTCTCCACCTGACCCGACTCATCCCTGCATTCGGCTGTTATCTCTACCTGACCTGACCCACCCCTGTATTTGGGCTTTGTTACCTGGGACTTGCTTTTAAGTAAGTTCCTCTGGGGGTGGGAGGGGCAGGATCAACAACAAAATGGCTATTCAACCGAGGTGGGGCCACTCTGGCTAAATAGGCCCTTACATTCACTGAACTGGGGTAGACACCTGGCTCAAGCTTGCCAAATGGGTTTTTCCCCCCTGAGAACGTGGAGTTCAGAAATAGGAGCTTTTAGAAAGAGGGGCTTTGTTTAATTGACTGCGTGTGTTTGAACTAGAGGTAAAGTGGACTTGGCTGGGAAAGTCCATTTCCTTGAGGTATTGAGAGAGCAGACATCTCCTGTGTGTGTGTGTGTGTGTGTGTGTGTGTGTGTGTGTGTGGCAGCAGAGAAACAATGAGACACAGACAAGAGCCTAGATGACCTGATGGGGGTATAAGCTACAGGTATACCTCCCCCTTCCAGTGTTCCAAAATGCCAAACAATCCTTTCTGATTTTTTGCCAGATGCCCAGGTAGTCCTCCAGTAAACTCTTCTTTGGTATAAACTAGGCTCAAAGGGCTTTTATTGCTGACAAACATATCAACCAAATGATTCCTGATTGAGACAAATCATAACCGTCATGAAGATTTCCTAAGTTCTAAGTATTAACCAAATACTTACCCAGTATTACCTTTATTACTCTCTTAAATTTTTACCACCAAAAAAGCCCTGCAAAAGAAACGTTTTCCTTTTCCACAAGTGAGGAATTTGAAATGCAAAGAAATTAAATCATTTGTACAAGGTCAAATGGTTGGAGAGTAGCAGACCTAGAGCCCAAATTCTTACCTTCTTTTCTTCAAAGTCCTTGCTGCCGATAGAGGTCCCATGCTGGCCCCTTGGTGGTGAGGTGGAGAAGGGGACTGACAGCTCCCTAGAGATCTTCCAGTTTAATGATTCCCCATTTACATTTTTTTTTTCCTTTTAAAGATCCCAGGACCCATAAGATAATGACTTGAGCTGAAGGCAGACGCTTAACCCACTGAGCCACCCAGGCGCCCCATTTAAATTTCTGAGGGACTGAATAGAGTAAGGGGCCATAAGGAAGTTCCTGTCTGTGGACTCTACTTTCTCTGTGAATCTAGATTATTTGCTGCTGATGAGGGCAGCTACGGTATGGGAAATTTGAAGAAAGCCACTGCAAATGCTACAGCATGCTGATTTAGGAATGCACAGAAATTATAAGCGTGCGTGAGTATATAAGGGCTGTATTTCACACGTGTAAAATTGAGAGAAGTATAAATATTCCCCAACTGCATACCCGCTTGTTTGCTCTTTTGTTTATTTTACAGAGGGAACACACATGATTTTTAAAAGCCAAAACACTTTATTGCTGTTCCTTTTAATTCTTTTTTTTTTTAAGTTTTATATATTTATTTATTTGACATAAAGAGAGAGAGGGAGCACAAATAGGGGAAGCTACAGAGGGAGAGGGAGAAGCAGGCTTCCAGCCGAGCAGGGAGCCCAATGCGGGGCTCAATACCAGGACCCGAGGTTCATGACCCGAGCCAAAGGCAGACACTTAAGCAACTGAGCCACCCAGGTGCCCTCAGTCACTTTTGATAAGGGAACAGGAGTGGGTAAGAACTTGGCAAAAAGCAGGAAATGAAGGAAGTGTCTTCAGCCATGGAAAAGGAGGGAAGGGGCTATGGGAGAGAGGCAGGGGCCTCAGGAGCTGTGAGGGAGCATGCAGAAGTGACCAGGGTTCTTCCCCTGGCCTGGTGCACTTCTGAAGCAGATGCTGGACTGGCAAGGGCACGTGTTTCAGTCTAGCTCTTTGAGTATACATACAGACTTTGAGATAAATTGCTGTGGCCTTTGACTGGTTGCTGGCTTCTTTTCAGCCATTCTCTCCTCATCTGAAAAGGAAGATCATCTTCATAGGCTTGCTGTAAAAAGTAAATGGGTGAAAGCAAATAAAGCACTAGGCTTGCCGCCACGTAGTAGGTGCTCAGTGACCACTGCTTCCTACCGTTTGATTCGTTCGTTGGTTTTCCCTTGAGGATTTTCTCAACATTTACGGTTATTAGGATAATCAGAAAGGTTCGCAGTGGAGAATATTATGTCCTGACCTGTAGTGGAGGTACCATTTTACTTTCACACTTAAAATTAGGTAAAAATAGGGCAAGGATTTCTTTGTAGTTATTAATTTAAATTTGTCAAAGCATCTTTTTGCTTATAGGCACCAAAAGGCTTGGATATATGGTTTATAAAGGCATTTAGGCTCAAAGAGTATTAAATCTTTCTATGGCTCAGGGATGACAGGTGTGCCTAGGCCACGAGGCGTAGTGAATGGTCCCTTCTGCAGACAATATAGAAGTAGTGAGAGTACGGAATAGTAATTCCATTTTTTTTATAGTAAAGGCAATAAATACACATATATTTATATGACATGGATATATTTATATATATATATTGATATTTTTATTAATGCATAGTGATTTGCAAAAAAAAAAAGTAATTAATTGCTTTCTATATTTATAGTCTTGAGTGTTCTGTGCAGGGAGACTGCATAACATCTGACTCCAAGAAAGCAGTCTTGTAAACTTGGACCTTGATGAAGACATCATTATGGAACATAGTCAAACGTTCCATCCTTGGGCCCCAACACGTTTTTATGCTAAAGACAAAGAGAACTGTCAGATCAGGCTTTTGACATTTGTCTGTTTCTTCTTGCACTAACATAAGCAATTTAAAAACAGTTGAAGAGACATGACTGGCTACTTTTGAGCACAACATCTGGAAGCACAGCAGGAACGAAAGCGTATGTAAATGCATGAAGCTGGTATCAGGGAAGCCCCGATAAGCCTTAGGGTTGGACATTACTCAGAACTTGAGGGCAGCCTCCGCAGCGCTCCAGGCTAATTAAATTTCATGATTGGTACGGATGCTGTGTAACGATTGGCAGTAAGTGGAGACAGGGAGGATTCACCTCCATCAGCTCAAAACGCACATTGGTTCCCAAACTTCACAGTAATTCCAAGTTTCTGCCGTGACTGTGATCCACCAGGTGACCCCAGGCCAACCGGGGAGGAGGAGGCTTGGCATGACGTTTCCTCCAGGCACACAGTCTGGGGCCTTCTAATTGCTTCTTTGCTCTGTGTTATTTCCAGATGATCAGTTCCCCATACATCTTCTCCCTTGATAGAAAATATCATATTCCATCATCTACTTTTAAAAGTCAATTAAAAGATTATCTGTAAAGATCTCCAGGCACCTGTGGAGATGATACTCATAAGTACTTGGAAGAAACTACAGTCTTTGAACATTTCAGTGATGGGGAGCCATTTTTATTTGGGAAACAGGACAGAAATAAACAACATAGAGAGACTGCATTTGCCTTTTGTAAAACGCCATCCAGATCATTTCATTGTAAGTGTACCTTGATGTTAGTTTAATAATCTGGGAGAGGGAAGGTTCTCTGCCAGGCCCACCCAGTTTCCTTCTCGTTTCCCATTTTGAGTTCTCACTGTTCCTAAGATACCTCCCGACCCCATCATCTCCACACCCCATAGGACTTCGTGATTGCACCAGTGTCGGTGTGTATCACTGACTCGGTCATACCGAATCTGCGACGTAGGCTTTTATTCGTCCTTTGCAGAGCCAAGTGTGCATCAGACAAACCTGACGAGATGCACAAACTCTGTGGCCTCCGTTTTCTCCTCTGTAAAACTGGGAGAATCACTGTAAGGATTCGCTGTGCTCCTGTGTGTAAAATGGCTGCACACGGTCCCTGGAGAGCCATAGATGCAGATAAAAATCCTTTTCCCTTCCCCTGTCAACACACCACTATGCACATGAACAAGTATATTATTTTCCTTTTGCATATCATAAGTTAGCCAGACTTTCCTCTTTACATGTGACTCTGAGACTATTACTTTGCCACCAGCAAAGCATGAGCGTTTTTTTAGAGCTGGGTTGTGAGTTTCTTGGGTCACAGGCAAACTTTCTAGGTATGAGCCAGCAGCAGACCTGTGCAGGCATTTCCTCAACTTGGAAACCCATATTGCTTTCAAGCACTTGCTTGAATATGGAAAACTTTAGTTTTCTGCCTGGTCCTGAGGCTCCATTGATGTTGCCCATTTTAATGGGAATGTAGGTAGAAGGGTGTGGTGAGGCTGTCAAGCACCCTTAGGAAATTTCAAAGCTATCAGCTATAGCCAAGGCTGGAGGTCTTCTCACTCCTTCCCTAGGATGAGGAAACAGGAAATAGATATGATTATGACAGGTATTGGAGCCTCTTAGATCTCAGTCCCCTTATCAGTTGCTCTAGGGTGAACAAAGCCTTAAATAAAAGGATACACCCTTTCCTAAGGAAACTTGGAATATTTGCATTTCAGGGGCAAAGCTTCTGGATCCTTGGCATGGCCTTTGCTCAGTTCTGTCCCTCAGGTCAAAATGTAGGTATTGCATATGAAACAAACAAACAAACAAAACCAGCAGAGACTGTCTTAGAAAAAACAGCTACAGTGCATTTGTATTTCCTATCTCCATTGTCAAGGAGCACGAATTTTCTGTCCCTTTCAAGGTCTTTCTAGCCAGACTAAGAACCAAATTGACCTGAGACTAACTAGACAAAAATCAAATTTAAATTTTGTGCATACGGGGAATACACATGGCGTGGAAATTCCAGAGACAGGCAAAATGTGGTATATATGTGATTCTGAACTAAGAGAAAGGGATAGGAATCTGGGACTTCAAATGTAAGGAATGTAAATGTTTGGTAAACAAATGTTTGCTGGCCCACTGGGTAAAAGGGGACCTAGAGGACTTTGATCAAACAGGCCTTTCTGGGTCCCTCCCTGCATGCCATACCTAGTTCATAGTATAATGTAGTTCTCTATGGTTCTAGCTCCCTTCTGGGGCCAATTCCTCTATCTGTGTTCTTTTCAGGCAGTTTTGGCAGAGGTAAAGTGCTGTCCCTTACTTTTCTGAGTTTCGATTGTTTTTTAACACAGAATAATCTTCATGCCGAAGTGGCAGTGCATCTTGGGACTGCTGATGAAGTTCTAGAACCTAGGTGAGGTTTGGTGGGGTGAGGTACGGAGCCGATGACCAAGAAAGAATTCTTGAGACATCTTTGGTGCAAAATGGTGGTTTATTAAAGCATGGGGACAGGACCCATGGGCGGAGGGATATGCTGCTGCCCCGGGTTGTGAAGGATGGCAGATTATGTACCCTGAGGTTGGGGGAAGGTGAGGGAAAGGGAGGTTTCAACAGAGCTTTCATATGCTAAAGAGGGCCTTCAAGGTGCAGGGATTCTGGAGGTCTTGTGGCTTGATTAATGTTGTCTTTTGGCAAGCCATTAACATCAAGATAGTTGGGAGATTCCTGGTGGGATGTCACAATCCTGCTATCAAGGGTCTTTGTTAGTGAGATTTGGGTTCAGAAAAGATTTAACTTTATTTACAGTTCCTTCTACCTCAGCCTCCTTCAGTTTTGTTTGTGGAGGGGAGGATGACATTAGGGCTTGAGGACCTGAGTTATTTGCCTCTGGAAATTGTGCTATTGGTAAGGTAAGTTCTTTGTTTGTAGATCTCTAGGACATTTGTAAACCAAGGGAGACTCCTGTCTTGCAGGACTGTGATCTCTGCAAGTTAACTATTTGTTTCTCGTTTATGGCAGTCAGGGGTGCCTGAGGAATGTCACATATATTACTGAGGGGAGTGGATGGAGAGAAGGTGCAAGGTGCCAGCTTTTGCTTTATCCTCAGCCAGCCTCCTGCTCCCTCATCCCTGCTTACCCTTTGTTCCTATAGAAGGTATAAATGTTCCATAGCAAAGGCAGGAGAAAAGCAGGTCCAATTTCTCATCAGAGTATGGGCCCTGATTCTCTGTAACCTGAAAAGGAATTACTCAGTATCACAGCCTTATTCCCCAACAGTACTCAAGAGCATTCACTCGTTGCTGGCAGTAAGGAAAAGTAAATTGGACATAAGCAGTATTATATAGCACACTACATTCAGCAGATATCTGATTAAACAGACTCTAGATGCAAGCCTTTCAAATAATCAGATCTTCTTTTTCTTCGTGTTCCTTAAAGAGAAAGAGGCAAAGAGATCAGAAACATGCATGAAAGGAGGATTTAGCCTGAAGACAATTTCCAATTTTAGCCTAGGGTCAGCTTTAGTTTCCAACATTCTATATCCACAGACTTTGGTGATGAGAGTGAACGCTGGGAATGATAAGTTCTGTATCCTCCCAGAGCCTACTTTGTCATAAGATAAGAGGATTTTAGTGTTGGATGGAGCCCTTGGAGTTCTGGAGGCCCAGGCTTCCAGTTTGCCAGAGAATCCCTTTCCAGCACCTCTGAAATGGGCATCTAGCTTCTGTGAGGTGTTTCAACAAGAGCAGGCAAGAGAACCAGGGTATTTTAGAAAGGTAGGCAGCTTATTGAAGATACATAATTTACAAAAAGAGTTTGGGTGCAATGCATTCTGATACATTTATCCTGAAAATAAAATGCTGATTCAGATGCAAATAAAGGAGTCTGTTTCCACAGATGGTTAGAAAATAGTACAGCATGCACCCTAGAAAGTCTAAATTCAAATACTGTATATATAAACGGTTGTTTAGTTACCATTTGGAGCCAGAGATGGTCTCTAACCCAATTTCATTGAAAAAGGGAGTCCAAAATAAGGTAAGAAATAGTTTGCTCCTCCTTCTTCTTTTTTTTTTTGTTTAATTATTGAACCTTAAGCCATAACCCCACCCCTCATATTATCCTCTTTTTAGCATTAAATATTAACTACCACCAGGATATTTAGTTTCTTTAGGGACATCTCTCAGTGCAGGTGCTGTGGATGGGACATGAATTCTAGCCATTCTTTCCTGCATGCAGAGGGTCACTTAGCTCCAAATTGAAGTGCGTATGTCCCCACAAGCCCCTGTTCACAGTTGTGTAACTGGTGATCCTGTGGCATGCATTAAAACCACTCAAAGTGCTTGTTAAAACATGCTACTGCACCCCCCATCTGTAGATTTGAGGCAAAGACCAATAATTTGCATAATTAACATGTCCCCAGCTGGTGCTGATATTGCTGGTCCAGTAACAACTAACCTTCCTCTTTCCCCCCAAAAAGTTGCCTATGTAATTCTACTCTGGGGGCACCTGGGTGGCTCAGTCAGTTAAGCGTGGGATTCTTGATTTTGCCTCGGATCATGATACTTAGGGTCATGGAATGGAGACCCCAGTCAGGCTCTGCACTGAGCATGTTGCCTGCTTAAGATTCTCTCTCTCCCTTTCCCCCGTACCTCCTCTCTTTCTCTATTAAATAAATAAAATACATAAATAAAAATATATAAGTATATAGACAAATAAATATATACTTGAATATATATATATATGAAATAATTCTATTCTGGTTAAAGATGGTAGGGGTGAAATAGGACAGTGCCATCCGTGTACCACACATGCTGCTGGATACACCAAGCAGATGCATGCTATGCACACAATTTAAGAAATACCAGAGATGGAGTTCAGAGGTTCAAATTTAATCTTCAGGTCTCTAGCCAATCATATTCATTAAGGCATTTTTTTTTCCTCTTGGAAGTCCATTTTTCCAGCCAGCCCTTCCTCCAGTCCTGCTATGATGAGGTGCCACTGTTTCCGGTTTTAGCTGCTTCTCCAGCTCTCTCAACCTGCAAAAGATGGGCAAAGATGATCATTGGGTTCTCAGCACTCACTCTTTAGCTTTTGGACAGCAATCACAAGCAGATTGGAAAAAGAAGAGGGAAATTAGTGCAGCAGGCGAAACACCTTGTATCAGACCGGCTCTATATTTAGTTAGGTTCCCATGGAAACAGGATAATAAGTTAGTGATTTGCTTTTACTTAATGTATTGATAAAATGCCTTTCTTTCATTATTCGAATGTTTTATCTGCACTTTACCAAATTATGAGAAAGCAGTACCAATGTTGGCTTCTAAGTAGTTTAAGTTGGTTTACCATATAAAACTCAGAAGAGAGCATCTCATTTAAACATATAAATGAACTAGAACAGTTTTGTGATAAATTATAGGACTTCTAAGCATTTTCTTTTTGTTTTCATGAACTACTGATGTTAGCACTAAAAGAAACAAAATCTTTGGATAAAATCTGCTTTAGGAATTTTTGAAAGCCATGTGATTGATTTGCATACAGATACTAGGGGCATACAAAAAGACTTCCTCTTGTGATGTTGTATTCACAGCAAATTTGGTGAATAAAAATCAATACAATCAGTTCTCCATCAGCTTCTCAAAAAGTGGCTCTTCTTTGAACTAATTTAAGGCATTCTGTATCCTTGTCATTGATTTAATGAGTTGTTTATTACATGGCCTTCAGTTCACTTTAGTTCCCATTGTGGATTTGATACCACAAGTGATAACCAAGTTCTTAGGGTCTGGCGAGTATAAGCTGTCTTTAAAGGGTCTTCCCATTCCATGGGTAAGTAAAGAGACTACCTCTGAGGAATCAGCATCTGTTCATGGTATGATAATAAAGACTACAAGAAAGCCTTTTGAAACACTTAACTCAAATTTTTACTACTAATTTGCATTAAAATTTCTAAGGCCATTATGTGAATCCAAATACTGTCTTGAAATGAAAACACTTTAAGCAATTTTAACCTGCAAATTATTTGGTCAGCTGCCTCAGGTATGCGAAGTCTGACTGCAGGCATGAGGAATAGTTGATGTTTGATAGGAAAGCTTGGTACTGCTCAGCTTGGTGAGGTGAATGCCAAGCTGCAAGGGGAAGCTCCAGAAAGGTGAATGCTCAGAAGTGTCAGAAGTGGAATGCCACAAAGGGAATCTGCAGGACCTCCAAAGTTAGCTTCATCCACTGGGCAATGCTTCTGGGATAAGTTATCAACCTTTCATTCCATTGTCAACCACTCATTCCATTATAGATATCTCTCTCTCAATCTCTCTCTCTCTCTCTCTCTCTCTCTTTCGTGTGTGTGTGTGTGTGTGTGTGTGTGTGTATTATATATGTAATATATATGTATATATAGTACATTATATGTATTAATATGTATATATAATACATTATATATATATTCTTTTCAGGACTTTCAAACTTGTTTTCAAAAATAATCAGGCCCAGTGTTGAGGCAGATAGAGACTCCCAGCTCCAGCCCCTTTCTGTCCCTGGCTCCCCTTAGCTCCAGCTAAGGCCAAGAAAACACCAAATAGCCATTCCATTGGACTAAGATAAGATAACAAGTCATTGGTCCTGTGGAGACAGAAGAAAAAGACCAGAGGCCTGGTCCTGTTTGAATAAGAAAAGAAAGAGAAACAGCCCCTGAGGTGACTTAGCACTCTCCTGAGTTGCCTCCACATAGATTATACTTCCACAGAAAGGGCCATTTGGCCTTGGGGAACTGGGAAAGTGTCTGGGCCTTACGAAACCTCAAAAACTCCCTGCTACCATCCCCCATTGCCTGTAACCAAAAAAATTCACTTCTAACCCGGTCGGGTGCTCAGTCTTAGGGAACAATCCCACTGAGCCCCCTGGCATTAATAAAGCTGTGTTCTTCCATCTCTCTGTGTGCCATTTGGGTTTCCTTGGTCACCTCAGATTTTCTGCAACAGTGTGAGTCATTACATTTTCATATTAATTCTCTGAGGATCAGTTAGTGGGCCACTTAGGACCTCTCCTCTCTCTGCTTATTTTCCTTCTTCTATCTTAGACTAGTCAAGATGGTGAAGACGGAAGTTCTGAGAGAATGACTATCCAGAAGTGGTTTATATTTTAGGTGAAATTTCTCTCTAGGGTGGTCGCTCAGTGCCTGGCAACATGGTGTAGTAGAAAGCCTTCTTTCTCCAAGGGAACTCCTGGACCAGCAGCACTGAGATCACTTGGTGGCGTCTTAGAGATGCAGAATCTCAGGACATTCTGGGACCCATTGAATCATATCTGCATTTTAGTAAGATTTCTAAGTGGTGCCTGTGCTCATTAAAGTTTAAAAATTATTGATGAATTGCATGGGCATCAAAGCCTACCCTCTACCAGTCAGTTCAGTTTTTCAAACTGTGTTCCATGGAGCTCTCTCAGCTCAGCTGTGATTACTCAGAGGCCCATGGTGAGGTCAGGACTCCCACCTGAGGCCTGAGCAACTCATGTTATTATTTTAACCCACTAGACTTTAACATGAGATGCCATTTGAACAAAAGGTTTGCCTATGAAGGAGATGTGGGGCCTCCTGTCCCTGAGGAGTTCTGAAGTCATTTGCAGGCCTGAATTTTCTTGAGTTATAACAGCACTCATTGGTATTGAGAAATTTCTTTCATGCGCACATGTCAAGTACTGAGACTGACAGTTCAGTTTGCCTCTAGGAATTTCCATGAGTAGGAAAGAGAAATTCAGTTTGCCTGTCATTGCATTTCCCACTGTTTTTCTAATCTTAGCCGTATAACTGTCTGATTTTGCCCCTTTTGACACTTCAGGAGAACTGTTAATGAGACCTCATAATAGCTGTCTTTTATTTAATCATTTTTATCAGTATTGGTTATTTGGGCACACTCTGGCCCTTAGCCATCCTTGGCCCGCGCCAGTCACTTTGCCTGCATTGATCTCAAAAGGGTTCAGAGGTCTGAGACACTGTGATATCCTATGTCTGCCAAAGCAATTCCAGTCCTGTACACCCTGGCGAGCTGAAGAGGATCAGACTCCCCGGTTCATTTTTACTTGGCACTTGGCACTTTCTACAACTGAGTCGTTGGGTCAGAAGCAGAGTCATAATGGCGGGCACGTGCCGTGATCAGATCTGTCTGTATTCTGCAGAGAAAGAACGCACCTTAATAGCCCAGATCTAAATGGGGTTCCTTCTTTTCTCAAAACAGCAGCAAATATATCAGATCTATAGTGTGGAGCCATCACCCACCTTTTAGATTTTCTATCTGATAGCTGTATCAGTCTATTACTTATTTATATGTTTATTGGCCTTACATGGCATACTTTCTCCAAAGAACTCAGGCAATGGAAGGATTTGTTTTAGCAGTCTGTAAAATATATCCTTACTGATTCACCTATGGGATTACATGAAGTCATTTTATATTCCCTTTCATGTATTGTGGTGGGTCTATTATAAAAATACTCAAATCTTTAAATCTTCTCAAGTACATATATTCCCCTTTCAAAAGTTAACCATCAAGAAAAAAGAGAAATCTTCAGAAACAACTGACCAATGTTCTTTTCTTAGAAAAATCAATCTCATCAGTAGCTCATAAAATTCAATTTCCCTGGTCAGGAACAAAGCAGATAATCATCGCTTAACAATATTTATGGGCAATAGAAATGCAGACTAAATAAAATTGGCCTCTGAAACTATCATCAAATTCTTTAAAACATTTTTGTTTATCTCCAGAGGATTTATGAAGTGCTGGTAAGTGTATTTTCTTGTTGTTTTCTCAGTTTCTATTTGGGCCAACACACATCAAAGGCACTCTGTAGATATTTAGTAGAAGAATAAGGGGTGAGTAAATGAACAAAGTAAAATACAGATGGCTGCTAATTTGCATGTAATGCATTGCTAGAGACTGTTGCACAGCAGAGATCGCTCTGAGGCAAAACCCTTACCGCAGGAGTGCTGCTGCTTAGGTTTATAGAAATATTCAGAAATTGATAACAGATAAAGAAAGAAAGACCAAGAGTAAACATATATCTCCATTACGTAATAAAAAATGGATGGGATGGTAAAAGGGTGGCAAGGTGAGGCATGGGCGCCGAACAGAAAGTGAAGTTCTAGGAAGAGATGATTCAATAAATACAGTACTCCCTTCCCTTTAGGAAAGTATCTGATAATAAGAAGAAAAAGGGAAGAAACTCTTTCTTCTTCACAGAAGCATGCTGATGACAATCCATTCTTTACTCCACCTTGAGAAGTAGTATTTGGAGTTTTCCAAACTTGCTTATCAGAGTCCCTTGAATAGATGAAAACTAACTGCAAATCAGGAAAGAGGATGTGGTCAGGGACTTGACGATGACCCATGCAGAGACAAAGGGCAGTGCTGAAACCTCAGGAGAGGCAGGCATCCTGACAGACGGTGGGGCTCACTTAGCCTGAAAGTCTTCGGAGGCAACACGCCCTGGTGGAAGCTTCTGGCTTCTCAGGAGCACACTTTGCTCACACTGCTTCCTGTTCCCGGACACATCACTGGTTTGAACAGAACTTTATGCAATCCAAGAAGCACAATGAGCAGAAAGAAACTAACACAAGATCTGTAGTGGGGAGGAATGCCGAAAACAAAAGGCAAATCTGATAATCTATCAGAAAAAGAACTGAAGAAGAAAAAGAATGTATTCTGTATACTTTAAGATAAAGTCAATGTAAATTATGAGAAAAAAGGTATCCTATAAAAGTCACACATCACATTGAGAGGAAAAACTGGTAAATCTTAAGAAAAGATGGAATGGAAAGAATAAATCTATCAAAAAATGTGACCACGTTAAAAATACGGAGAATTAGGGGCACCTGGGTGGCTCAGTGGGTTAAGCCTCTGCCTTCGGCTCAGGTCATGATCTCAGGGTCCTGGGATCGAGCCCCACATCGGGCTCTCTGCTCGGCGGGGAGCCTGCTTCCCCCTCTCTCTCTGCCTGCCTCTCTGCCTACTTGTGATCTCTCTGTGTCAAATAAATAAATAAAATCTTAAAAAAAAATAAAAATACGGAGAATTAAATAAGACAGTGGTAAAAACAGTATCCATGGCATGGAAGAAAACGATATAAATATAAATATAGAAATGGAAATCAAAACCAATTAGAGATGAGTTGTGGCTGGGTGGCTCAGTTGGTTGAACAACCAACACTTGATTTCTTTTTTTTCTTTTTTTTATTTTTCTTAAGATTTTATTTATTTATTTGACAGACAGAGATCACAAGTAGACAGAGAGGCAGGCTCCCTGGTGAGCAGAGAGCCTGATTCGGGGCTTGATCCCAGGACCCTGAGATCATGACCTGAGCCAAAGGCAGAGGCTTAACCCACTGAGTCACCCAGGAACCCCCAACTCTTGAATTCTGCTCTGGTCTTGATCTCAAGGTACTGGGGTGGAGCCCCACATTGTCAGGCTCCACACTCAGGTGGGAGCCTGTTCCGATTCTCTCTCTCCCTCTGCCCTTCCCCCAGATTATGCTTTTCTCTCTCTCTGTCTCTCTCAAATAAATCTTAAAAAAAAAAAAAACACAAAAAAACCCTCAGAGATGAAAGTCATTGTAGATAATTTTATAGATATGGAAGTGTCAGACAAAGATAAAAATTATAATAAATGATATTCCTGAAAAGAGAATAATATAAAACAGAATAAAATTTTAATATTCAATAGAAGAACATTTCCTGAAATCAATTAATATCTGAATCTTAATGTTAAGAAGAAAAGGCCTTTCGTGTTCCAGGAAAAGTTTATGTGAAGCACATCTTGATGAATACAAAGAAAATGCCCTTCAGTATCCAGACAGAAAAAGCAAGTTGGGCTAAAATGGCAGAATTCAATACCAGAACACAGAGGAGAAACTACAAAGAGTAATGAAAGAAGTTATTATCCAAGGTCTTTATACCCAGCCAAATTTTTAAATATAAAGGTTATTAGACCAGTGAGTACTTATAGATTATAACACCCAAAACTTTCCTTCCAAAAAAACAATAATACTTGATGAAAGAATAGAACCATATAAGATAAGCTCACTGCATCAGTATTGAATCTGTACATGGTGACTAAAAATTTGTATATGTATACATAAGGCTAAAAACATCTCTAGAAATTATAGGAATAAATATAAATATTGTAAATATATTGCTACACTTGGCATTATAATTCAAATATTCAAGTGTTAAATTGGGAGAAGCAGTGATTTGGGAAGATACTCCAACAAGATGGTTCTCTATTGAGGAACTTGGCATAGCTCTTCGATATGGAAATACAATAAACATTCCTCAATAAGATAAGTTACTATACAGATATAAATTAGAAATGGAAGAAAGGAAGAAAGATGAGTAATTATTTTTAAGGATTCAGAGTTTGGGGAGAATTGGATCCTCTAACAGGTATTTTGGAACTGCCTTGGATTTTTTAGAAGAGCTTGAAACGGAATTCGGGCTGAATTATGGAGTGAGTAAAACATGAAGTTAAGCAAAGGTGTGGTCCCAGCTTGAGTCCGGCTTTAGCTGATCCTCCACAATGTTCTGGAGCCAAGCTGAATCCCAGAGTTGGCCCCACCTTGAGGCAAGGGCCTTGTCTTTTGTACCTCTTGTATTGGTCATTTATTAACTGCATGGAAAGGAATAAAGAGGCGCCTAACTCTGGAGCTAGGTGGCTCTAGTTCCAGAGGGTTATTTTCTGGAAAAGAGGATGACTGTGGGCCACTGGTAGCCAGTACTCAAGCAGCTGGGGTTTGGGTACACCTGCTAGATCAAGGACATGTGGGCAGGGTCTCAGCACCCGGAGAGTGCTGATAGCTCTGCTTCTGTTGGCTTTCCCTGTTGCCGACCAGTCCCTCATCTTTTACTGTGGTTTCTGGATGCCAGCCTCCATGTAAAGGGCCTTGTGGAGAGAAGCAGGGTGGAAAAAACTAGAGTTTTTGGAGGAAAATATGCCAGTGAACTTTGTGGGAATTGTCCTAGCATCGAGTTCTCATCCATGTGGCCAGGTGTGATGTCACGACAGCCTCGGGTGCTCAGCCCATGCAGCTATGAAGTGGTGCTGCATGTCTGCCCGAGACTCTGCCCAGCTCAACCCACCCACCCCTCTTCCCACACACCCCACCGACCCCACTCTCTTGAGATTCTGCCTTCTCAATCACTGTCTGGATACATTTTAGCCCCCCACGTAGATGAGAAACATGTGCACTTTGTGGATGATGTTGAACTGCAAGACGACATAGTCTGGGACGAAGATGAGACTAGAAAGAACCCAGTTTGAGATTACCCTTTACTTGAGACTTACCAGTGTCTCTGGACCAGGTGCCTGTAAGGAACACCGTGAATCTGTAAGAGGACTAGAATGTGACATTTTGCAAATTTATTTTACAGTGGGACCCATTACTTTCTTACCTTACCATGAGATTAGCAGTCTACAAAGATGTCCTCTAGCAAACACTGGTGTTGTCAATGAGACCCAGTGGTTTTTCAAGAAGTGTAGGTGATGGCATTTTTTGCTTTAGCAAAATAATTTTTAAAGAAATGTGGAGGACAGAGCAGAGAAAGAAGAAAATGCCAGGGAGGCCAGTTAGGGGCTAATTTGTCCTAGGTAAAAATGTTAAAAGCCTGAACTAATCTTAATGATCATTATTGCAACCTCCCCACCAAGTGTGGGATCCCACAATCCTTACGGGAGAGCCACTGATGTTCTTTCTCCACAAATTGCTAATATAAACTGATGCATAAATCTGAACATTAGGGAGGTTTTCCTGATATGCAGTCGAAATCTTTCTCTGAGAATTGTACCCATGGTGTTAGTTCTGCTTTTTGATGTTATGCAGAGCAGGGTTGTTTTTTTCTTCCTTTTCTTTTTTTTTTTTTTCCTCCACTCAACAATCAGGTTTATATGCCAAGCGCTGTTTTAAAAGTGAGGACACAGAGGTCAGGAAGACATGGTTTCAGCTCTCAAGGAGCTTAAAGTCTAATAAGAAAAAAAAAGACATAAACAATCAGATTTTATTGTAATAAATGCCAGTAAAGAAAAACAGGAGGGAATTTAGAGGAAGAAGTGGACGGCTGCCCTGGTGAGAACACCAGGATTCATGGTGGCTTTATGAAATAATCCTTCCTACATTTGAGGGAGGCAGTACCATCCATCCTGGCTTCCACTCCCCAGCTTATGCCCCCCCAACCTGCCCGGCAATATACATTGGTTCTTCAACTTATTCTCGCAGTATATGATTTTTAAATTCCTTTAATCCCATTCCTTCGTTCTCTGGAGATTGTGTTGCTTTCCAACATTTCTTTTTTCTTCAAATGTGGCCTTCTAGAATCGACCATTGCCTCCCTGGTGATTTGACGGGGGCCAAGGCTGCGAACAATATACCTAGTATGTGTGGGGAAGGTTTGCTGGTATTGTTACTGGACCCCAAGGCCAGGTCTCGAGTCCCATTGTCATAGAAATGAACACTGAGCTCAAGAGAAAGAAAGCAGGTGCAGTTTATTATAGAAAGCTTGTGTATGAGGAGCCATGAGAAAGAGAATGTGTTCCCCAAAAGGGAAGTGTGCAGGGCTTATAAAGGCACTTTTCCAAAGGATGAGGAGCTGGGAGTAAGGAAACATCCTTCAGCTCCATTGTCATTATATTGTGGTCATTACTTTATAGTGAACACAAGACAATCGCAGGATGCCTTTGTCCCTGGTTGACATTATTTCAGGGTTTCTGGAAAATAGAAATATTGTGCAAGCAGGCTCTAAATTGTTGCTTCACATTTTGCCCAGACAACCATTACTCCCTGATGGCTGTTATCTCTCATTTGTTCTCTTTTCCAGAAGGAGGTATTTGTCTCTTAAGTGTATGAAAAGTTTTAACCCTTGCCTCAGACTGCTGGCTTTACAGAAATTAAACCCCTATTGCTTATCTTATACCGACTCAGTAAATTAGCACTATCTCATCTTCCCCTTTTTGAATTGTTCCTTATATGTTTATCTCACTCTCTAGAACTTTAGAAGCTCCACTCTGTTTTGTCCCATGCCTGTACTAGGAAAAATAATCGTTAAATTCATATACACAGATAGTAGCCCATTAATCCAAGCATGATCCACCTGTATAAGTGTATTTTGGAAAATGAATAATGCTTAACACAAATAAGAATTCCTTAAGGGAAGGATTTCAGGCATCTTGGTAAAAAATACATAGTTGGTAAAGGGGCCTTTTTAAATTATTAGTCACACTATACATTTGATTGCTGAATTCACATGAGGACAGCTCCTAATAAAAATATTGAAAAAAAAGCATATTTACTGGATATTACATAAAGAGCACTGTGCTAAGAAATTCTATGTATATTAAGATTATTCAGTGCCCACAACAACCCTATGAGATACATGTCTTAATTTCTGTTTTCCAGTTTAGGAAACTGAGGCATGGAGGTATTGAAGTTGTATAAGACAAGGTGAGAGACTTCGTTTCAGAGTCAAGAAGCTTGGGTTCCAGCTTTGATTTTATCACTTACCATTTGATTTTTGAAAGAGGCATGACATTACATTGAACATTCATCCCTCATCTGTAAAACGAAGGACGTTAACTAAACTTCTTCACAGATCTGTTCTAGCTGTATGATTTTCTGTTCATTTCCATGGAACTGTCTATTTATTTAGCAAGTAGTCAAATCTGAGAAAAAGGCAAAACCATGAGTCTTTCCATGACTCTTTTCGTGTATATGTGTGTGCCTTTCCCATGAAGCATTGCTCTGTCTCTCCCTGCCAATATTCTCTTTGATTCCTAAACAGTAGCTGTTTTTTCCAAATGTCTCACTCTATTTTAAGCATGAATAAGGTGTTGAAACGCTTGAGAAATATGAACATTATACAAGGAAATCGATAAGGTTAGGAATCTTCACACATTTAACTTAATCATGTCTGACACTGAAAATAAAGTCATATTTTATTGCCTGAGAGGAATGCTCTTTGGCAAACTGTGATAGTGATCTGAGTGTGAACAATGCTTATTCATCATTTCTGGGGCAGTGGTTGGTGTGCCAGCCAAGGGGACAGCTGACCTAATATGCCTTAAGTTGCATTCCTCAACATCCATTATATTGTGTAAAATCAACAAAGCAGGGGTATTTATATTGGTCAGCCAGAAAATATGGGCTCCTTGCTTGTCTCTTCTCTTTTTGTTGACCGTTGGGGGAAAAGGTTACACAATGGCAGGCAAGAGGGTAAATTTTTCTGGATACTTTTAAATAATCTTGTTTTCATTTCACAATTTCTGTTTGGATTCCAGAAGTTGGGGAAAAGATTAAGAAAATCACAAAAAATTAAGAATCTGCTATCATAAGCATAAATATAAGGCATAAGTATGTCAATTATCTAAGATAAGTCATGGAAAATACCTGTGTGCTTTTATGTTTCAGAAATAGGGGTATTATTTTTAGCTCTATCAATGCCATTATCTTTCCGAAGGTAGCTGGGAACTGTTCACTTTTCTAACACTCCTTCTCTGATGTCATATTTTTTGTCCACCTTTGAAAATGGTCTGGGAAATGGTCCACAATTTATACTCGCCTAACCCTAGTGAGAGTTTGAGACCCCTTTTCAAGGCTTCTTTGGGACTCTCTGATCACCTTCAACAGAGCTCTTACCGTGTGGAATGAGATATGATTATGAGATCAATCTTTAGACAAGAGTGTATTGATCATCTACTTTATGACCAACTCTGTGTAAAGTTTGGGTCACTAAATACTGGAAGCATTTCTTTTCAACTAGGTAATTTTTCAATCATGTCCCTTTTCCCTTAATAATAATAAAAATAAATAAAATTTTGAAAAAAAATTAAAAGCTGAGTTTCCTAAAGCCCCAAATTCTTGTGGTTCATAGCAAATGAATAACCAATCATGTTCCACCAATCTGCCTTTTATCAAAATCTAAATGCAAATGAAGATACTTCCCAATGTCCTGCATTGATACATTGGGAAGGTGGGTGGGGACACTACTGTCTCGTGTAATTTTTTCCTCATCTTCTTAGTCATGGACATTATGCATTAATTTATTCTCTGAATTATGAGCAAGAAGCAAGTGTATTAGGTTATATGGTGCTGACATCATGCCACACAAAGAAACAAGGACATTTGATTCTTGGGACAGGAGGAATTAGAAAGGTCCTAGCAGAAATTGTGGACATATACAGGGATCTCTTCTAGTCAGAGGACCAACAATCAAAGTAAAACAGTGAAGAGTGAAGGCCTAGAGATAGAAAGTGGAGTATGGCATGCATTGTGGGATCACATCAGGAACTTCTTTGACAGTGAGCCTGAGAAAGGAGGGGCACATTCGGCATCACCCATCTCGTCCTCCTCATCCTCATTCCAGGGCATGGGCAATGGAATGCTCACCTCCTATACAGGCCATAAGTACCAGCACTACAGAGAAGTAGCTACAGAGGAGACACGGGTGAAGGGATCAGGAGTAAACTGTGATCTTATGGAAATAAAAGCCAGTGGATTCCAGAGGCAATGGGAGAGCATTGGTTTTTAATGCTCAGTAGTCAATCAGTGCTTAAGACTTTATTTCCAGGCACAGAAACTTAGAATGTCAGCTTTCTATCACTTTGTCGGAGTGAGCATTAGTGGTGTAGGGCCTGGCTACTCTTGGCCTGGTTCTAGGTGAAGATTGGGCAGCCTCATCCTAGCTAGATGCTCTTGTCAAACTCAAGGTTGAGAGTTAGGTCAGAGGATGCTTTAATAAATCCATGTTCTCTTCCCCAGAACCTTTGTAACTGATGCCCTGGATGTGTGGCATGATCAGCCATGGTTAAGGGCTGTACCTCTGGAACTTACTGTAGTTGGGTAGTCCACATGGATTTGAGATGAGTGAATAGTTACTCAAATCTATACTTTATGGCCTCAAATACACTTAAAATTCAGTATGTTGAGAGCTGAACTCAACTCAACACCAGCGTGCCCTCTGCTTATTTCTCTAAGATTTGTTATCTTTGTGAAAAGTATCAATATCTTTCTTATTGCACCATCATTGCACCAGACAGAATCTGAGAAGAAATCCTTTCCCTCCTCCTCCTTTATCCCCACAAGCAGTTCCTCATCAAAGCCTATTGGCTTTATCTCCTAAATATCTCTCTAAATTATTCATTTTTGTCTATCTTAAATATGGACTACTGTAGGAAACTTGCTAACCATTTGAGTTTCTTACTCTCTGTTTGGGCCCCTCTCCTTACATCCACTCTTGGCCCTTATTTGTTATGCCTTGATCATGACCCAGGCCCTCCAGTTATGTCTGGCTAGGGAGACACTGGCAAGAGAGAGGTCTTAGGAAGAGGAAAGTTGGGGGGGCCTGGGTGGCTCAGCTGGTTGAGAGGCCGCCTCTTGATTTTGGCTCAAGTCATGATCTTCGTGTCCTGGCATTGAGCCCTGTGTCGGGCTCAGCACCCAGTGAGGAGTCTGCTTGAAGTTTCTCTCTCCCTCTGCCCCTCTCCTTCCCACTTTCTCTGTCTGTCTCTCAAATACATAAATATTAAAAATAAAAAAGGGAGAGGAAAATCAAAATATTTATCTTCATCCCTGCCCTGTCTGCTGGCTCTACTTCTCTTGGTCTGACCCTCAACTTCTGCCTGCTTTGTCCTTTCAGGCAGAGGGATGCCCATGGCTGGCTACTCCTTTCTGTGTCTTGATTTTGCTCCCATCATTGTAAATTATTATTTTGCTACATTTTCTCCAGACAAACCTTGATGAGTAGGCCATCCCTTTTCTCCTGGAATACTGAATGATCCACTATTTCCATCACTTTTGCCCACTTCAGACCTCCTTCCACATCACAGGCAAGTGATCCTTTTAAGTGCAGATTTGACTAAGTCATTTCCTTGATTAAAACTCTTCAAAGGCTTATTTTTGCTCTTATGATAGAGAAAAATAATGACTATGGCCCACAGACTGTGTGATTTGGCCCCTGCCTGCCTTTCCGTTGTTACTTTCCCTCACTCCCTGGACTCCGCCATGTTGGTCTTATTTAGTTCCTTGACATTTCCACTTGATCTGCTCAAAGCAGATTTTCCTGGATTCTCTCCTCTCTTCAGAACTTACTCTTTTTTTTTTTTTTCTTTCCCACACCCCACTCCAGAACCTACACTTTTACATTAGATGTTTCCCTCTTGGGGGACTCTGTTCACACTTCGTTCCACTCTTGCCACAGGAATTTGATTCTCCAGTTAAAATAGAATGTTTTCAGGACATAGGACTTTATGTTTGCTCCAGAGCGCTTTGTATGAAGTATAATTAGATAATATTATAGTTATATAATATATAATATGTAAAACAATTGTATAATATTTGTGTAATTGTTTTATTGATATAAAATGAGTTCAAGTATGTGGCAGAGTGCTCCATGTGTTGTTTCCTGCTGTTTATCTGTAGCACTTCACTCAGTTCATGACACATCGTTACCGTCTGATAAATATTTGTCAGGTAAATATTTAAAAAGAAAGTATCATGAGTTACAGTCTACTTGGATAACAAAAAAGGAAGTTTTTTTGCACAGAAGCACAGAACATTTAAATGAGGCAGCATTAACCGTGAAAGCAGCCTTCTGTGATGATTATTTAAACAGTCTTTTGTGAGTTAAGCTGAAAACTGACTGAAGGAGTTTGGGAATAAACATAACCCACTGACAGAGAAAAGGGGGCTCATTCAAAAACATGTAGCTGCTCTCAGGCCAATGGCAGGTCTTTAATTCCATTTTTCATGAGCGTCCACAATAAAACCTCAGAGCACAAGCCAATAACTCACCCACTCAAATCTCCTCCAGAGTTTCTTCCAAGTCACTCTGCTGACCTCAGATCATCACTTTTATGTGATGATCACAGCAGAAGTGTCTGCAGCAGTTCTCCCCCTTCTATAAGATCGTCAAAAAGAAATTAGGGGCATAATTACAGTATTAAGTCTTAAGTTTTTAGACCCAGCAAAACAAGAAAACATTCTTTTGGATCATCAGGGTTAGGTATATAGCGAGGAAACCGCTGATGACCATTGAGAGCTACTGGAGAATCTACAGTATTCATTTTTACATCATGTAAATATCTCTTCAGAATCACTTGTATCAATTAATTAAAAAGAGATGATTTAATTATTTAATCAAAACCTCACTATAGGGACCCTCTCCATTCAATAATTCTGGGAAATGGGACAAAGCCCATGTGGGAACCAAGACATTAGAGAAGACTGATTTTGTGTCATAGACTGGAATGCCTTTTCCTCGAACATACATCCAGTCATCCAATCACTGGTATTTATTTGAGTTTCTACTATATTCTGTACTGTACTTGTCTTGGTGAGGAAAAGGAAAAGGTATGAATACACCATGATACTTGCATGGAGAAGACCACCATGCTCTACTTTCCTTCTAATTGAAATCCACTCACTTTTGGAAGCCTTCTCTAAAATGTTTCTGTCTGCGGGAATCTCTGTGATGATTTCTAATGGCTGCTTAAGCATACATAACCTCTTCCTCGATTATGGTGACCAGATAGGTATTTAATATCATATGTAAAACAGAAACAAATAGAGAGGTTCATGGAGGATCAACTGGATCAAAAAGCAAAGAGCTTTGAAAAGTATATGGCATTTATTTTTACTTCTGCAGCTGCTGATATATATATTATATTGAGGAGTGTATAAAATGTATACACAGTTTATAGAAAAGCAATGACCTATCCATCCATAGCCCAGCATAAGAATTAGAATAGGGCCAGTGTTTTAGACGTCTCCTGTGTTCCTCTCCTTGACTGCCTCTCCCTGTTCCACTCTCCAGAAGTACTCACCACCCTGACTTTTGGGTTAATTACTTCCTTGCTTTTATTTCTGATATTATCACCAGTCTATGTATCTGAAAGTAATATATAGATTAGTTTTGAAATTTGGACAGCTGTGTGAGGAAGGCACGATGTTAACGCTATTACATGAAGGCTCCCAAGAGAAGATGAATAGAGTGCAGTCTGAGTAATCATGTAACTTCATCTTTATTGGATGTTCATGAGTTTCCTTTGTAGGGCACAAGACAGGGTTAAGATGTGAACCCTGCACTAGACATCCTGTAGTGATGTGACCGGAAAGTGAGTGACTCTGTATGTTCTGCTTTGGAACTCATTATACCCCACCTACAGTTGTCAGCAGTGGGTCTAAGAGAAACATTTCCATGAAGCAAAATGAATGTCTTCAGTTGATTCAGGAAGAAGCAGGGCAGGGTGAAGAACAAGAAATTCATCAGCACGTTGTCAAGACAAAGATCAGCTATGCATAAGGGTCAGGCTTACCTGTGTATTTTTGCTATGGTAAAAGGTATGTAGGATTGCATTGGCATCTTACTAGTCACAATCTTAAGTATGTCTGTCTCTTTGGGGTGTACTGGTCCAAAGTCTACTGGTAACCCTCTGAATCTGCTGCACAGCTGTCCTACTGAGACAACAGGTTTTGATTCCCTAAAACATCCCTCATTCTTTCTCCTGTTTTGGATGACATATTTCCCATGTCTTCATCTTGTTTTTTGTTTTGTTTGTTTGTTTGTTTTAGTCTTCCTTTCTTTCTCTCTTTCTTTTTTTTGGTTTGGGAGAGAACTTCTACTCCAGTAACATTTTTTTAAAAATTTCTTTTCAGTGTAACAGAATTCATAGTTTTTGCACCACACCCAGTGCTCCATGCAATACGTGCCCTCCTTAATACCCACCACCTGGCTCCTCCAACCTCCCACCCCCGCCCCTTCAAAACCCCTCAGGTTGTTTTTCAGAGTCCATAGTCTCTCATGGTTCACCTCCCCTTCCAATTTCCCTCAACTCCCTCCTCCTCTCCATCTCCCCATGTCCTCCATGTTATTTGTTATGCTCCACAAATAAGTGAAACCATATGATAAATGACTCTCTCTGCTTGACTTATTTCACTCAGCATAATCTCTTCCAGTCCCGTCCATGTTGATACAAAAGTTGGGTATTCAGCCTTTCTGATGGAGGCATAATACTCCATAGTGTATATGGACCACATCTTCCTTATCCATTCGTCCGTTGAAGGGCATCTTGGTTCTTTCCACAGTT